>CM060900.1:328898631-329128631 GCA_030762935.1 Hymenopus coronatus | reverse complement strand
AGTGTGATAAGCATGGTTAAACTAGAACAACTGAACGATCAGGAGATAACGTCCATGGCCCGTATTCGAAATATCCCGGGTTTAATCCTCGGCGGCCGCCCACTCTGACCTGTTGGGTTTTTCGTGGTTTTCCCCGATCAGCAGGCAAATGCTGCTGTGGTTCATTCTCTACCAATACTTATCCTCCACGATATAGTGGTAATATGCTAGTCTATGGTTCTCAAATGCACAGGTCTCACCCCGGAGGAGTGTGATAAACTTTTCTTCGGGCGTAAACATTCTTAACATGACTTCCTTCGGAAGGGAGGCAAAGCTGGTGGCTTACTTAAAATAACCTCAAGCCTGTTAAAGAGACTTCTGTGTAAATAAAGCGGTTTTTTACGCCCAATATAGAATTTTACTCTCAGAAGCACAACATGAGGCTCCATAAATAAAACTCATTTTCAACTTAGACCTTTCTGTCAATTTCCTGTAAATGCCACTTTCTTGCATCTGTTTCAGGTTTTAAGGACCACGAGACGGAGTTCGGGGGGCTGTAGCTGGGCAACGGCTGAGCGCTCTGTAAGAGCTTCTCCCCTAACGTCGTTGCGGGAGAACTCTATCAGGGCACACCTAGTGGACTTTCAAGAAACGGTGAGAGGCTCGGCCGCGGATATGTTTGATATGGAAACGTTAGGGAACCCTTACTTTCATATTATCCGGTTCAAGTCTATCTTCAAGTCTTTGCCTCCTGGGGAACAATTAAGTCGCCAAAGGCCACAATGACCTGCATGTGATGTTCTGCCCCATTGACTGTGGGGCCTCATCCGCAATAATGGTACTTCAAAGTTCAAGTAGGCCCATATTTAAATATATATATATATATATATATATATATATATATATATATATATAAGTTTCGGAAACCAACGTTGGGGCTAGGGGAACCTTGGTGTTGACCTCATCATCTCCTTGTTTCGGATGGAAGACCGTTTATCTTCAAGATCAGCAGACGGTTGAGTACGCCTAGGCTCAGAAGGGCTGTAACATCATAGATTTAACTTTAAACTATCCGTAAAGAGGAAATATAACACTAAATATGTTTGAAGATATAGCGAATATTACTAAATACTTTTTGAAGATATATAGCGAGCACTGTTCAATATATTTTCGAACATGTAGCGAACACAATGAATGTTTAAACACCTAAGGTTATAGTTATTTGGAAGTATTTTAATGTTTAAAAAGAAAATCAAATATGAAGGCAAGCCTTACAGACAAGACTCTCTGTATACAAATTTTTAGTGTTCGTGCCCCATTAACGTTTTGATATTCCCAAGTTGTCTGTAGTTGGCAAATCAGTATTCTTACTGTAAATGTAGCAACGAGTGCAGTTATTTTAAACAAATGTTGGTCTTCAAAATAAAACACTTTTCCTCCATTTGCGATCGTGTAGGTGCCTTGAACTATATTAAATATAATTTCCTAGAACTGTTCGACCCTTACGGAGATACATTATATAAAGTAATGCTTTTATTTAAATCGTAGCTATTTATTTTTAAAAACATTTGTAACGATTGCTAAGTTGTACATAAATATGACATTTTATAACAGTATCATATACATAGATCATGTTAAATATTTTAAAAATAAAGAGGATTATTTAAAGGGATATTTTGCTATAAAATTGGTTTTTCTTACGTACATTGCCTTTGAGTTAGTTAAGTAACAAAACTGATTAGTCATATTTAAAATGGGATGAGATAGGATAGGATACGGCCGGAGGGGACATGGCACCAAACCTGAGGTTATTGTACCTGCACCCCCAGGTGGTCAGAACCAAGAGCGACGGAACAGCAATTACAGGATCCCTACAGTCTCCAGATTGAAGCACCCCGACAGGCAGACGGGGGCCCCGCTACACAAAAGATTCAACGCCCCCGTCTGGCAACCAGCCGAAGTCAGGAAACGGAGATAATCGCTTTGAGCATCCCTTTTCCCTGCCACGCCGCACCGAGTACCATTGCTGACACTTCCAACCCTGAAAGAAACCAACGTGATGAAGAATGAATAAAATGACAATAGAAACGGCATGGAGGGGGCAAAAATTTGGGGGATGAAAGAAAAATACTCCGGAAAACTAAAAAGAAACCCATGGTTCAGGTTAACACATTAAGCAAAACTCGCGACTCCCGAATGCGCATCATAGATGAAACCGCCTGAGACATCCCGCTCGGAATTAAATTGGGAAATTTAACAGTATGCAAATAGAACTTGTCCTTGGAGAAATAAACAACGTCGCAGATGAAAATACGGCTTTTCGAAACTTAGCCCCATTATACATTTTTTCCATCAAGGCAAATGCCTCGCCTTACATATTTCAATCACCTAGGAGTTAGGAAATGTTTCATATGCCACATAAAACGATTATTTGTTACCTGAGGTTGCAACAATCCTAAAGGTAAAGTAAACTCTCGACTGACTTAAGGCACTTTGGTGACACGGAAGGATAAATTTTGTCGAATTGGATAATCTTGTTCCAAAATTGTTTTCGACTTTCTATTTGGTTTAGGTAAATTAAGGATTAGGTTTCTCATGAAAGTGATTCCATGTAACCTGAAGAATGTCGTGTGAATCGACGATTTACATTTGTAGTTCGGCTGTAACCATTTATTCCATTAAGACAAACTGAGAAATCTGTGTGGTTACTTCTACCACAGGATTTTTCTCCGGTACGACGAATCAGGAAGCTCAGGCTTATATATGGGTATAGGTTTGTCTTCAGTTGTAAGAAATCGTCAACGATTGGAAGTAATGAAATAAATATATGCTACTTTCTATTTCCAGATTGGGTATTCTAGCCTTGGTCCTACTACATACAGACCTTATAAAATATGGGCGGTCTTTCATTTTCTTCATTATGATTTCTTTAAATGCAAAATGTTAAAGGTATAAAATTGCGCACAAAAGCCATTCGTGTCACTTTCTGTTTTGCATCAAAATACAATGAATGAACCAAATAACATTTTGGCGTTTTCTTATGAAGAACTGTTTTATAATTGATTATGGAAAATAAATGTTTGATTTTTAAACACAAAACTTTTTAGAGTGCCATATATTATTTACATGATACGAACATGGAAATATTATGCTTCTGCGAGAAAAGGAGGCAAGATATATCTTAAGGAGAAGAGTAATTCTTAAACTAAACACATAAATTCATTATGAAATCAAGTAAGTATTATGGTTATTATTGTGCTATTTATATGCAAGAATGAATGAAAAGACGTAGCATGAGATTTTGCTAACATCAGAGGATCCAAGATGTACTGAAGTTCTATGTAGATTTTACTGACTAGATCAAGAAGAAAATAATGAAGTGATGTGTGTCAGAAGAAGGATGAGGAGTGCACTAAATTCAGAACTTCTGGAGAAAGAAAAGTTATAATAAAATAACAAATCAAGTTCCAGCTTAAGATCAACGTATATCCATACTTTTTGTGGAGAAAAAGCCTATAAATGATAATTAAACTGAACTAACTCATAAACAAACGATCAAAAAGTTATTGTGTGTTCGCGTGTGTATGTGTGTGTGTATTCAAGTGGTATTCAACCGCCTGCGGTGCCATTAGTAGTTAAAGCGGGCGTTAAACACTACCAAAAAAAAAAAAAAAAAAAAAAAGTGGTATTCAAGTGTAGTATCTTCCAGGGATTCGACATGAACCTTCTTTTTTTTAAGAAAATCCCCCACCCAAGCTACCCTATACACAGAGAAAACTTTAAAATTTTTCATTTTCTTAAAAATTGCTTTAAAGCTTTTGATTCAAATACCGCGTATTAAATATGTTTACACGGTAAATAAAATGTATAGCTTGAATTTTCTATGAGTAGTCTCTGAAGACCACTTCTTTCTGGATAAATTTTGCATAACTTGTAAACCCTAAGAGTTAGACAAAAGCTTGCAACTCAAAGAAACACAGAATTCGTTAAAACACAGAATTTATGTTAGATACATTTTTGTAGAGTAAACCTTTTCGAGGTACTACTTGTTATTGGGTTCAATTTTAAACAACAAAAACCTTTCTCTAACGGGAAGTCATCTTCTTATCGACTCTCCTTGTTTCACTCCTGACCATGAAAAAGAACTGAACTTAAATTATTCACATACCTCTGAGCTTTTAAGTTTTGACTATTACCTTATCCTAGTGCATTTTATAATTTCCCCTCTACTTAGAAGGAAGCAGGTAATAAGGAAATTTATGCTAATGTTTAACCCGATCAGCATGATGTAGTAAAATAATATTTTGAAAGAATAGTTTATTTGCAGAATAGGTAGAGAAAGGCATGTGAATGGAACACATCGGATTTTTCTCTCAGTGTTGGTGCCACTGTTGGTTCTTGTCAAACTGAGAAATCCGAGACACGGCTCCTTTAATTTTCGATCAACTATCACTATAAAATTCCAGCTCGATCTGTCTAACCACTCGTCCACGGCGCGGCCGTACATCAATGTTACAATGGTCGCTTGTTATTAGAATAATTTTCAGTAGAATACCTGTAAATAAGTGCCATGTGATGGAGAAAATATTGTCAGTTAAGAATTGTCAATATACTTATTATAATTTCTTCAATAACGTCCAATTACGAATTCAGAAATGTATTTCTCTGTCAGTTTGAGTCAGACGTAGGTGATATCGCAAGATTTTGTACAGATAAACCTGGTTCTTATGTTCAAATTACTTTCTGTACTCTCTAACGTAATAATGACAATCTAGGTATTTCTGAATGCACCACAGAATGCGAAAACATACCGGTGATTTTGAGTGCCAAGCAAGATAACCCTCCAATTTTTGTTTATTTCTTTCATTCTTTGAATTTCTACAGTGTGCTTAGAACCAGTTTAAAATACGGAAACAGTTATATTAAATGGTGCATTGCAAAAAAACTTATTTTATACCTTGACAAAACTGCTTGCTTATATTTTAGCAACAAAACGATTTTAACAAATATGAATTTTAACATGGGTGGTACTATTTTGAGGTGTCTTGACAAGACGATATTTTAGGTATTGTTTTAGAAAAACCTTACTTGGCACGAAAAGATTGATCATATATGCTCCAAATGAAATAAAGCATGCTTTGCAATTAGATGCCTGAAAATGAGTTTGGACATTGACTGCATGCTCACTGTATATTACGCCACATACAATCAATTTTATAATACAATATTTTAATATGGGGATCTGCAACTAAAGTAAATAGAGTATTTTTAATTCAGAAGAGACTGCTAAGAATAATTTTTAATATCAAGCCAAGAGACTCATTAAGCCATGTTTTTAAAGAATTTTATATTTTTATTTTGACTGATTTATTTATATATATTGCTGCATTATTTTATAAAAACAACTCATACTTATTCACTCTCAACTGTGACGTTCATAATTTTTTACTATAAGTATGAATTTCATCCATATAAGAAAATATAAAACAACTAAATACTCAAAATCACCAAGGTGCCTCATAAGTAAAATTGTAAATGCTCTCCCAAATGCCATTATTAAAATAGATGATATGTGTAAATTTAAAAGATCACTACGTTTACCTGACAAAACTTTTTATAGTTTAAGTGATTTCTTTAATTAATGTACATTTATGACGAGTCAATCTGTACAGTGTATGGCAACAGACAATAAATCCGTCCATCCCTCCATCCCTCCGTCCATCCGTCCGTCCATCCATCCATCTATCCATCCATCCATTAACAATAATTTGTTAGAGATGTAGAGAAAGTCATGTGAGTGAAGACATAAGATTTTTTGAAACACTAATATATTTGGTATTATAATTATCTCAGCAGCGATGTGATCTTCTAGAATTTAGGTTTTATATAACTGTTGAAAACAAGCACTTTGTGTTGATGTTTAATACATAGTTGGCGTTTTAGTGTTTACGTAGCACTGTATGCACATCTGCATATGCAATCCGACTAGAATGAAACAACATGTGTTTATATACTACGATCAGGCCTTGTTAATGTACTTATTTCACTGCAACTGGATACTGCATGGTGGCAGAAAAATGTAACGTCACTATATCTAAGTTTACAATTTCACCAATAAATTTTCTATTGATATTTACAATATGAAATCCCAAAGGAATATACTTAAGAGTTATTTGTGACATATTGTCCAACATTTGTTGTATTGAAATTGTTCCTAATTTTTACTTTTTCTACACATACTATGTATATAGTGTATAGGGTATTGTATTCCACCTAAAAGTTGGATTCGAAATTTCACCGAAGTAATATGTTTTAAGGCCCCCGAGTCCGAAAAAAGCACTTTTAGAAAAAGATATCTGTGTGCAACTCCAATCTGCGCTCATTGCATAAGGCATCTTACACGTGGTGTAAGAGGCAACCCAGCATATAACAACTAACGTCAACACCATATTAACTCCACATATGGTTTCCAAACGCGGGGCTCAATAACGCTACATCATCAATATTTGCTTCATTCGCGGGCTTATAATTTTACTTATTTTCAGGCTGGTTAGTATCTCCAATCCCTGAGATTGCGGATCGGAAGGATAACCTTCAGTGGGTGATAATCTCTATAACCAATGTTGTATCGGAACATAGTTTGAATGCTTTCTGCAAGACTAATTACCACTCCACACTACCTTAACCAGCAGGTTACTATTGAAATGGATAAACGGGGAATAAAAACCGTTAGTCTGTATTGACAGGTATTATTCATTTTACCGCTCAGTTAGGATCATCCAAAATACGACAGGTAGCAAATTGTGTGATTGGTTTTGTGGGAAAACTGTTAGACATAAACAAAAACAACTACACACCAAAGGAGTACATAGTAAGTAACCATTTATCAAAATAGTTGTACCTATACCACTAACACCCCTTATTTCAGGGATATATATTTCTTAGTTTCTACATTTTCATTTTTATAAATAGCCTGCTATTCACTGGATTCGATAAAAGCTTTCTTCGTTAATGTTGATAATACTGTTTTTATCGTCCTCTTCTTCATGTGGCATTTATAATGAAAACAATGGCATAGTGATAACTAGAATAACTATGTTGGTAATGTTGGCAGTGATGACGCAGTTACTACCACTGTACACACAACTACCATTATCCTGATAGAAAAAGAAGGAGCAAAATGAAATTGAGACTTAATTTTAGAGGCGCTTTTTAACTGCATTGGTTCTTAACGTCCCATTCTATATTGGGCGTGAAAGACCGCTTAATTTTGCCCAATGGCCTCTTTACGTTGTTTGCGGTGTTCTGTAACAGGAGCCTAACGGCTCTACTTTCGTTTCGAAGAAAGCCATGCTAAGGCTTTTTATGCCCGAAAAGAAATCCATCGCCCTCCGCCAGGTTGAAGCTGTGACCTTGGGAACCAGAACTTCTATACCCTAGAGGGCAACATGAAGGCGAAATTGCTGATAAAGCAGAAAACTGAGTTACGCATACATGTTGCTCAGTGGTCTCTTTATCAGGCTTGAGGTTATTTACGTACCGTAAATCTACGACACGGGACCCACGGTTTTACTTCTCTTCAGAAGGAAGCCATGCTAAGGATTTTTACACCCGAAAACATCTATCGTCCTCCGCTGGGTTTGAACCCGCGACCTTGGGTATATGAAGTTAGTATGGTAACTATTGCACCACGGAGGGCAATTTTTAAGCATTAGGAAACAGTATAAAGTGAAACTCCATATTTAATGGTTGGGACATTTTCATTGGCATATTCCGTTACGGCAATTTGACAACAAAATGACTTATTCTACAACCTGAAATGTTATCCAGGTGTAACTTTCACTAGGAATCAAAATATCCTGCGTTTCCAAGAAGTTCTCAATCATTCCGTGAGCTTGGTGTGCCATGTATCTAAATTCCTTCAACTTTGTCCTCCGCAGATGCTAAAGCGTGAGGTGTGCGTTGAAGATTAATGACCTTAGGCATTCACAAACAAGGATCGATGGGATACGTACCCAAACTTGACATGAACTGCTGCAATTTGGCACACATCAAGTTTCGCCTATAAAGTGTTGAGAAAGGCTTCTGAAGCTATATTCAGTAGAATATCTTATCTTCAAAACCAGCATTAATTATTTTACTTCAAAAAAATTCAGATATAGTTGCATGGTCTAAAATTGTACTTTATTTACTATACATTTTTATTTTCACCCAAAATTGGAAACCGAGATTTCACCGGAAATATATATTCTGAGGTCCCCTGAATAAAAAACAACTTTCTCATAATGTACTACTTATATAGTAGGTAGATAAGGATTATACTCCACCCAAAAATTTTATGTCAAGATTTCACTGGAAATATACGTTTTTGGGGCCCCTTGACTCCCTGATTTGGTATTTAAATTTAGTATCCTCCAAGGATGGTACAGAAGCTTTTCAGAAACACCACACGTGTAATCGCCATTTACATGGAACATTTTTCGAAGTTTTTGATTTTCTCCAAAGTGAGTGTAATCATTTATATTAAAATACTATATGTTTAAGGAGTTTTTATGAAAAATGAATAAATTTAAGGTTCTGGAAATAGCCTCCACATTCTGGATGACTTTTGTATAACTGGTGAACCGTAAGAGACTGACAAACATATGCTACGCAAAAATGTAGGTCTCATTTAAATGCAATTCGTCACATATAGTTTTCTGTATAGTTAACCGCTTCAGAGATATTCCTTGTTATATGTTTAAATTTTAACCTTAAAACTATTATCAAACAGGAAGTCGTCTTCTGTTTCATCTCTCTTTTGTTTTGATCCTGGCCATACAAAATGAGCCGAATTCTAATTTTCTCACAAGGCAACCACCTTTCTAAACATGCACTTTAGTCTAGTGCATTCATATATATATATATATATATATATATATATATATATATATATATTCCTTCTGCTTAAAGGAAGCTAATATTAAGACCATTTCTGTTAACGTTTATCTCAATTAGCATGATGTAGATAAGAGAATAACCTTGTTTAACAATAGTTTGTTTGCAGGACAGTTAGAGAAAGTCATGTGATTGGAACACATCACATTTCGAGAAAAAGGTCCTTGGGTGTGTCTTTGGGCAGTAGAACTAAAAAAACGAAAAGTCTGTTAAATACCGAAGCTGCTATTTAAGCTAAGTATCTTCCAAGAATATGACACGAAGTTTTTCAAGAAAATCCCTCAACCAAAAACTAACTTTTACATAGTAATCGCTTTGAAAATTTTGATTTTCTGTAGAATGGGTCTAACAATTTTTATTAGAACAGGGTATATTAGAGATATTTACAGGGAAAATAATGTATATTGTTGATATTCTGGAAATAGCCTTTTCATTCTGGAAGACTTTTGCATAAATGGCAAACTGCAAGGGACAGACAAAAATTACTACACCAAAAAGTAGATCTTGTTAAAACACACAATTGATGTAATATACTTTTTTTTTTGTAGAGTTAATTATTGCTTGTTATTGGTTTTAAAATTTCCAAAACCTAGATTTTTCTAAAACGGATGGTCGTTTTTACTTTCTTGTTGGTTCTAGCCATACAAGCGAAAGAGAACTTCAATTGCTATACACAGCGCTCGGTTTTAAAAGAATTTACTATGGTCTTAAGCTAATGCTTTCCCTTATTTCCTTGAAATGAAATGGCGTGTTATTTATGGACGCTCTTTAACTGCTATGGTTCTCAGCGTCCCATTCTATATTGGGCGTGAAAGACCGATTAATTTTGCTCAGAGGCCTCTTTTATCAGGCTTGAGGTTCTTTTTCGTGCCGTAAATCTACGACACGGGAACCACGGCTTTACTTCCCTTCCGAAGGAAGCCATGCTAAGGATTTTTACGCCCGAAAAAATCCATCGTTCCCTTATTTCCTTGCTACATAGAAGAAACAGGGTAGTAAAACCATGTTTATCTCGATTAGCATAAAGAAGAAAAGAAGAATAGGCATCTGTAATAATTTGATGTAGAATTGGTAAAGAAAGTCATTCAAATGGAACGTATCAGGTATTTTTCTTATTGTCTGTTTGCGTGAACGTAATACTATTTTGCTGTTCATCAGCAGTGAAATTTGTAAATGAAATAACGTCACTTATTTGTTTTCAAGTACACTCAGTTGACATTACCGTGAAAGTAAATACAAAAGTGAATTTCATTCCTTGTATTAATACTATATATTATGAAAACCTAAAAAAACAATATTATGCTAAGAGGACGGATGCCGAAAAAAAAAACAGAAATAGAATCACTCGTTTGGTCAAAGTCTACCAATTACAGTTACAGTTATGTTATAGGTATTGTTTTATTCATGTTAGGTAGCTGAGTATAAATATTTATCTACACACAAACTCAGTTTAAGCAATTGGAATTTTCTTGCAAACACATACAGAATATACATTAGAGTTGTTTGAAATTCGTAAGTAAAATTTTCGTCACTAATCATCCATGCGGAAGGGAAGAAGAATCTTGTGGAAGACACTCTATAGCTACCCGATGAAGTTCGATCTACAAACACTTAGGTTTAAGAAGAACAATTTTTAGGACTGCTACTTATATAACAATTTGAGTTTTTATAACAAACTGTAAACTTTATAAGCTCAAAACGTACAACTTTATTTCCCATACGAATATTTTCTTACAAATATGGAATTATAATCTAGGTCATGAGAGCCACTTTTGAGAATCTTGTACATAACGAAAGTTTTCCGATATAAACAGTAGTTTGAAATATCAGGCATAATTTTTGCCTGCCATGCTCTAACACTATAACATTTGGTATTTATCCGATTTACCGGCAGACAGACATACAAATATGCACACAAAAAATGTTTTTATTCAATGATTTTTGGAGGAAGATTACAGAGTACTTCAAAATATGTGAGCTTCATTGTGCTTTTGTGGACTTTAAGAAGGCATTTGACTCTATCAATCGAAATGCATTATGGTACAAAATAGGCAGAAAGGAGTTATCAAGTAAAATGGTTAGAGCATTCCAGGCAATGTATCAAAATGTCGAATTCTGTGTGAAGTACGACAGAAACAGTGTCCGAGAGCTGCCGAAGCTATAGGGGAGTGAGACAGGGTTGTATTTTATCTCCCTTGCTATTTAATCTCTTTGGGGATGATATTACTGATACAATGATAGCAGAGAATATCCAAGCACCAGTAGTAGTGGATTTGCAGATCCCAACACTTTTATACGCAGACGATTTACTATTGTGCTCTACGACAGTAAACGGATTGCAACGAGGACTGGACAAGCTTAAGAATTATTGCGATGAATGGTTACTTACAGTTAATGTGAATAAGACTAAGGCAATGACTTTCAAAAAGGGTTGTGTTTATAGCAGGGAGGAGACTTGGACATATGCAGGACAGATACTGGACAATGTTAAATCTTTTGTGTACTTAGGACTCACATTCACAATGAACGGAAAATGGACAAAACACATTGACATTACGAAACACAAAGCAAGGGTGAAAGCGAAGGAAGCTCTCCGGATACGCTACAGAATACCGAATATATCCATAACCTTAATGGAAACTGTATATGGAGCAACAATTAGATCCACGATGACATATGGAGGAGAAATATGGGGGTGGGAACAAACAGGGAATCTGGATCAAGTGAGGACCCAATTTTTGAAAGGAATTCTGGGTGTAGGGAGGGGTACGGCAAACTGCGGAATAATGAGGGAATTCGGGGCACATAGTGAAACGATAGAGTGCAAAATCAGAGCAGTTAAATACTGGATGAGAATCGTTCACGGAAACCAATCTCTAATTAGGGCAGTCTGCTACCGTGAACAGTTGCGAATGGAAGGTAATTCGACGTGGGCATCGAAATTAAAGAAAGGGTTGGAAAACATTGGGATGGGAGACATTTGGATGGCGGGGCAGGAAAACAGGCGAAGTATTTGGAGAAAAATTAAGACGCGCCTCTGTGATATTGACAGACAGCAAATAATTGCGCAATGCACAGAGAAGGTGTCATTAGAAGTACAGTCTGGGCTGAAATCGGAGTGGGGTATGGAGCAATACATCAAAACAGGTATACCAAACTCATTAGAGAGGGGCTTGCGTGTATTAGACTAGGAGCATGGAGGAACACGAAAATTTCTGACAAGAATGGTACGAGAATCTGTCCCATTTGCGAGGAGGAAGAGTCGTGGACTCACATCTTGGCAAGATGTAGGGGTAAGGAGGAATGGCGGGAAAAATATTTGCCGCAATTTTTTACCACTGCGAATGTAGGGTTAGAAGTATGTTGGACGCTACTGGCAGGCACGGAAAACATGGACGGGCTAGGTAAATTTATACTTAAGGCAAGACAACTGAGATCTGAGGAGGCGGCCAATAGAGAAAGGGGGGGGATAAGATCAACTAAACAAAAGTGACTGCATTGTTCTACATACATATATATTATGTCATACTTAGGTCACTGTTGTACTATGGTTTTATATATGTTGTATATGTTATGTGTATATATGTATTTTAAGTGTAATTTTCTATTATAAGAGGGTGCATTTATGAAGGTGTACTCTGTGCTAATTTAAATTGCTATATTTGAATATCTTTGTATTTTTATTTTCGGGTTCACTCTTAATTCTTTATTGCTGTTTAATATTGTTTTGGACTGTGTATTTCCTTTGTCTTTTTATTTTCGTGTTTACTCTTTTAATTCTTTGTTGTTGTTGTTTTAATATTGCTTGTAATGTGTATTACAAAAGCACGTACGGTCTGTGGACCCGTGCGATTGTTGAAATTCTATGTATGATATTGCTATGTCAATAAATACACTTATTCATTCATTCATTCAAAATATGTGTACCGGCAAAATTTCGATATCAAATTTTTGAGTGGAACACAATGAATACTCTACTTGCAGTAACCGGCGATACTTGCCAAACTCTATGTAGGTTGAAGAAAATAAAGCAAGGGAGATTTTTCAGATTTATACTTCTAATGCAAACATTTACTATCAATCTCCCTTATACTTTTCAGCTGGAAACGGCTTCCACAGGAAACTATTATAAAAATGGTGAGAAAATGAGGAATACATGCCCATTTTAAAGCTGTTTGTAACATTTTCGTGTATAAATGTTTTCAGAAAGACGAATTTCTAGGGGATGAGGTATGTGGAAAGTAAAAGTGTTTAAGAAACATGTTTAGTGGGTAAATATACTTTAGCTTTTTATATAGAAAGGTAAAAAGAAAGTTTGATTTGGTTTATGCGTACCTGAAATCGTTTGAGGCCTTACCTGCTTAAGCATCATGTTAGTTCAGACTGTGGCTTTACTCGTATTATTCCCCCTCTCTCCCAATACCCGTTCTTCTTCCCTGCTTCTCTCAGAATTCGTTCACTTAGCATTTAAAAAATCAACATTAAAACTGATTTCCCTGGGTAATGAGGAAAATCAAATTCTACCTAACTGGTTTTCTGTATATGTCAGCAGATTCCCCAGCCATGCTTGTGTTACCCTGCTCAAGCCTTACCTTGCTCTCTTTCCTTCTTCCAGTCATGCGCGCTAAATATCAGGTTTCAAAATATAATAATGATGTCATGTCTTATTTTTCTTTCACACTAGCAGTGCTTAACCAGTACGGAAACCGTTATTGGGCGTTTCTAACCGTTACTAGGTAACTAGTTACCCTCTTTCTCCGATTTTTCTGTAATCGTTATGGTGTAACCGTTAGATTATTTAGGCCCTTCTCTAATGAGCTAGAAAATGCTAAACCATAGCAAACTACTCGATCAAATATACGTTCCGAAACAAAACGTTCGGGCTAAAATTTACCTTGATCTACAATCTTTGGAACAGCTCGACACTCATGAGAAGAAGGTAATAGAAAATGTACATGAAATATCTTAAGTATTTTTGAAATGGCGGATCCAGAAATATGAAGACAATGGAGAGGGCAAAAACGTCTATGGCAGAGGCTTCTTGTGTTGTCGACAGCTCTCTTCAGAATAAAGTAAAGTCAATAGTTCGCTTTTGTTTGGGTTAATTTTTTCTAATAACTGCTCTTACACTAACAGCTGAAGGCAGTAAGCAGAACAGTTGAATCGGATTTGAGAACATTTTTGTAACGGCCGTGACTGATATATGGAACATTAGAGATAACCTTGAAGATTTACTTAAATCAGGTGAGGTTTAATGCACGTACAAGCGTTTTCATCCTGGTAATTCAAATAATTATTATATCTGCTTGAAAAGCAGACGGTGCGATTTTAATGTGTCATTGAATAGTTCAAGTCCGTTTCAGCTTGTAATATTAACAACAATATTACCTTTTTGACTTACTGTAAAACTAAAGATTTAGTAGCACATTAAAGGTAGCAGTAAAGGATAGCTGAGGGGACACCTCGCGCGACCTATGCAGACCTGTTGTGAACATCCCGCAGAAGAATAGGGTGAGGTGAAGGAAACATAGGACACCAGAGGCAGTAGGCAGACAGGCCACACAGACGCTCGAAAGTACCTAACATTTCAAGCGAGAGGGCGTGTAAGCGACCCGTCGACCTGGAGGTCCCCTAGTAATCCTATCATGAACATGCATCCACGCCATCTGCCCGCGCAGCCATACACAATGAACCTAAGAAAATAACTGAAGATGAGACGGAACCAGACAGGAAATCATGGTAGATGATATATCACCCAGTATTTATCTGACAGCCCGGGAAAACCACAAAAAACTAAATGTCATAGTAGGTGGTTGCTAAGGATCGAACCCTGGACATCTTGAACGCAAGTCGCACACATTACTGTGGCGCCACCTCGCTGGGTTAATGACAGGTTAATTATGATTTTTAACACTCAGGAAGCGACTTATGATTGCGACTAACTGATAACATTCAAATAGACATTCCGTTTTTGGTGGTCTCTTTATTTTTAATTACCAGCCAATACTAAAAGCTTTAGAAAAAATATGCGTTTATTTCTGCCATCGGTTACCTTGCTGGAATTTTTTCTTCCTCCGTGGTCTAATTGTAACATGAAAAAAGGGGTAAAATACTACTGGTTCCAGAGGTCGCGAGTTCAACCCCGGTGGAAGGCGATGGATTTTTTAAGCGTAAATATCTGTAGCATGGCTTCCTTCACAAGGGAAGTAAAGCCACTAGTCCGGCACGTAAAAGAACCTCAAGCCTGATAAAGAGGCCTCTGAGCAAAATTAAGCGGTCTCTAACACCTAATATAGAATGGGACGACGTGAACCGCAGTAGTTCAAGAGCGTCCATAAATAAAGTTCAATTCTCCCTGACATTTGACCGTAGTTGTTGATTAAATAGATATGAAATTGTTATTGTCTATTTTTTTCTATCTAAACAGGTAAATAAGATGTCATTGGAGACGAAAATAAATCCAAGGAAACTATAGATCATTTAGGAGATAGCTGATTTAAAACAGCATAAAAGCTTTGTGTGGTTGTTGTACCTTGTGTAAGGGTGCTTACATATGAAACAAAATAGGATGAAAATATAAGTTTTGATTTCACAGAGAATTATATTTATATATCTAATTCAAAGAAGAATTGCTTTGCAACATGAAGTTGCAGATGTTATCTCAGGAAGTTTTGTCAGATCTGCTCTACGGAGACAATACTGAAAAATCACATTGCATTGGAAAGCAGAGGGAAAAATTCACAATTGTGTGAATTATTAATAACTCCACTCACGTTTCAGCGCGGTCGGGAAGCCGAAATGTGAGCTTGCCTGTAGCACAGTAAAGGATTTAGCCTCTGGGGATATAGCAGGACAACTCATTCATTTAGTCCTCTATGTTACCGAGCGTGTGTTGTGTTGCACCACACAAGGCAGTATTCGTTTTAAAATATATGAGTTTTATTTTTTTATTTTATTATTTTTTTGAGGGGGACTGAAAAAATAAAAGGAAAGCTGGACAACAAAAGCCATGTTTAGGTATTTCCCGGTGCGTGGATGTGACCTGAAACCATTGCCTGGATGGTTGGAGGTCTCTGCTTCATATTTTACGTGAGGAATTAAAGGGCTTCAGCGTTTCCAACGAAAAGTGTATTTGTTGCCGGTTTTATATTCTCTACCAGTAACAAAACAACAATTTATCTATACCTGCATAACTGATCCGCTCACATCTCTGCATCGAACTCTTGCATAAATTTGTTCCTTGTGAGCTAGTTAGCTTTTCACTTATTGGATTCTCAAACAACATCTGTAATATGGCCTACCATTTCTTTCCATAAAAATTTGTGAACTAAAATAATTAAATAAAAGTTTTATTTACATGCAAATAACAATAAATTTTAAGCGAAAAATTTCAGATCTGTGGTTTCCTATTATTTTAATACATTTAATTGTTTTAACGTTTTAACAACATAGTAGCCAACAAATACATATGTTTATTCCTTAATAATGTTATGCAATTTTAAGTTTACAGGGATTAGGAATTCAGCGATAGTACATGGGAAAATACCTCCTCTAAAAATTAAAAAAAAAAAAAAAAAAAAAAAAAAAAGATAAACCTTATAACCTTTTATGCAATTTTAAGTTTACAGGGATTAGGAATTCAGCGATAGTACATGGGAAAATACCTCCTCTAAAAATTAAAAAAAAAAAAAAAAAAAAAAAAAAAAAAAAAAAAAAGATAAACCTTATAACCTTTTCCATCAACACATATGAGACTGGCATAGATTCTAAAGATATACTTTGTACTGAATTATTTTTCTTAAGAAACCCTGCCATAATTGTTTTTCATTCACTCCTAACTCATGTTATCATTATATTTTATATTGTATGCTTTAAAACATTAGTCTATAATTGTTTCGTAATATCCAATAATCTATTGACTTTTATGTTTGGTTTCTAATAATAATGGTTTGTCCTACAGTAAGAATTTCCACTTATAAATATAGCATTTGCTTTGAAAAGATAATTAATACTGATATTAAGTCATATGAAACATCCTTAATAAAAAGAGTTTAGTAAACAAATAGTTTTAAACCATTTATTCACTAGGTTATTGTGACCTAACTGCTTTCTATTAGAGTTTAATGGCTTTCCAAAAAGTACTGTAAACAAAAAATTATTTTTCCCAAATCAGGTGCAAAGGTCCTGTTAAGAATGGGTATATGAAATAAGATCCCACCCATTAGAGAATATATCAGATTTATTTTTTTGACAAAATCTCCTATGAGAATAACATCATCTTCTTCATTGATTATAAATTGTAATTAATTCTGAATATGTAGAACAGTGACATTAAATTTAGATACTGGTGGTAATAATAACACAGTCAATATGACGGTAGTATGTACGCAAAACTAGTTCCTCTGTAGGATCGTGCATTACGTAATATTTTATTCAAAATTAAACAGCTGCCTAATACCTTCTTAAGTTTGCTCGGCCACACGAAGCCTGGAACTAATTTCGGAACTTTTAGAACTCCAGGTCAAAGCTAAAGAATACGAAAAATCTAACATTCGTTACTTCTGAAATGCGTGACAAGCGCTTGTGCTAAAATTACAACTGAACTGCTACAAAAATGCTCCATAATGGTTGTTATAGTTATCGATTTCAGAAGTAAAAATATAATAATTAAGATATAGAATTATGTGCACAGTAGACTTTGTAGATTTTAAATGTTATGTGTTGGAACAACATAGGGTTCAGTCGATGGGTCAATGACCCATACATTTCTCATGGACTTATCCAAAATAAACTGTTACGCTTCTTTGTATGCGCTCAAAATAATAGATTAGATGACATATAACAGATTAAAAACCATAGTGGTAGTAGTGATTATGATTGTGGTAGTTTGATGACAGTGGTGGTAGTACCAGCAGTGTTGGGTTTCTATAGAACACGTATAAGGCTTCATTCAGTAACTGCATTAGATTCTAATTATAACCGATTTGAGGATCTTATATAATATCCTATTTCTTTGGTTCTTTGTGAAACCACTAGCCTTTAATTTGGAGCTCTGTATACTTGAATAAATCTGTAAGTGTTCATAACTGGATCTGGAAATATTATAGAAAATTAATGCATATTAACTTCTTTAATGAAAAATCAATTATTTTCGTATATACACAGCATTATATAGTGTACTTAGACGTAACGCATCTCTAAAAATTCTTTCAGAAGGTCACCCAATGAATATGTGATTATAAAGTCGTCAAATATTTGCTAACACAGGATCATTAATTTATAAGCTAGTCACTCTCTTGTCAGAAACGTTTCAAAACCTGTTATAAAATTATTAATACGGCGCGTGAGTCATGAATGTTGCAGCGAGGAATAGTTCCGCGACACTTATAATTCAAGAAGTCTGAAGATATTTTTGAAAAATACGTGAATATGGAAAAATATAGATTTAAAAGAATTAAAAAAGCAAAACATTAAATTATCAACAATCAAAGTGAATTTCCGAAATACATACTTAAATGAATAAACATCACTCAAATATTAAATTATATATGGAGCTTTTGTGGTAACAAGTGAGAGACGAATGACACTTATAGTTGCAATATATTTTATTATTCACACAAGTACGCTTCATACTTTATACTTTGTGTCATATATTAACCTTATGAATCCACCCTCACGCATTAAGTGCCACCGCCTGGAAACAGACGAGGATGAAACAGATAAAAGGAAAGATGCTTGTATTGAAAACTCCAGGTGTAAGAGAAGCCACCACAGCATTCTCCCACCCACCTGAGAAAACCAAGGTCCGAGGGTAAAAATCGGGTCTGCCGACTGCAAAGTTAATTGAGCTGGTTGATGGGTACTCTTTAACTGCAGTGGTTCTCTACGTCCCACTGTATATTGGGCGTGAAATACCGCTTAATTTTTCTCACAGGACTGTTTATCAGACTTGGGGTTCTTTTATCTTGCGTAAATCTACGACACGGGACCAGCGGTTTTATTCCTCATCCGAAGGAGGTCATTCTAAGGATTTTTACACCCTCATTCTCCACTGGGTTTGAAACTGGGACTTTGGGATCCAGAGGCCAGCAAATTACTCCTAGATCGTGGGGACCAGCCTCACATCTTACTGCGGAGGCAACTCCCGGTTTACCTTTTGAAAGCCTGGAATGGAAATCTGTGCAGTGGGAGGAGGGGGGATACGTTGCACCCTGGGAACCCTCTAATTCCTCATCTTTACTCCACTCAGAACACGTCCATATATCGATCGAAGCAATTGGCCACAGTTTCGACATTTATGAGCACAGAGCTTTCTTTCGAGATGACACAGCAGGCAATTGCTGAAGTGTTAGAACACCAGCCTTCTTTGTTTTAATCTCTTTGAATTGTAACTCGATAAAAGCGCTTGAAATAAAATGTACTACTCCCACTTCTTCAGCTTCTTCTTCTAACTCAGGATCATCTGCGCAAGGTTATTAAGATATTTCAACAATATTTATGACATTCTCCAGTTCATCTTCCCTCTTCATGGCTGTAAAATGTTTCTGAAGCAGAGAAGAAATTACTAACCCACCTTTACTTTATAACTCCTGACTTCTGATGTTATGACGTTCTGTTAATTCCGAAATGGCAGATCCGGTTCTTCATCAGTTGAATAACGCCTAGACCATTACTACAGCGGTTAATTTGTTCGTCTTACATCCAAGCCGAAACTTTGTTTTCAATCTTTTGGTTAGCTGATTCAGCACTCACCTGACTGTGAGTGCCATGCCTTATTATGAACGATTTTCAGAGGAGGGCCATTACTTTATTATGGTGATGCAACTGTGAAATTTGTATGTAAGTTATCTTATTGAAATTTACATGTTATTCACAATAATATGATATTGTTGCCAAGTTTCAAAATTCTAGATTCTCTACACGGTTATTTAAATCATAATTTTATTGTATACAAACATTGCTCTAATAAAAAGAGCTGCAGGGTGCATTTTTAAAAATATTCACATAAAAATCCAGTTCTACAGCAAATTATTTTACAAAACAGATATATCATAACCTATTTTTTATATTAGGTTTAATTGGCATTGAAAAATTATTACTCTTCGCTCTGTCTAAAATCCTTGATTTTTCAAAATGTAATTTGGATCATTTTTTAAAAGTAATATATAACCGACTCTTTAACGTGCTTTCGAGAGGCAAACATTTTGAAACAAATTAGTGAAAAATTGTACCGTGAGGAACATTTTGTGAATGAAAAACTGGCCGGAAAATGCTTGCAGAAAATAAGCTTTAAGTTTGAGAATGTACATTAATAAGCATGTGCTTATGCACTAATAGCTTCGGATAATTGTTAGTTAAATAAAGTGCACCAAGTGGGAAAAACGATTTATGATCTTAAACGTTGTATCCCGTGTCATTGTAGCATGATATGTTTTAATTTTTCACAATTTTAGATGAAATTTCGCCGATGCATCACCTTAAGTAACCAACTACTTTGTTGAGTATGCTCTCATACTATCGGATTGTAACAATGTATCGGGAGCTCCAAAATAATGTGAATAAGTCGTAGATTATCTCTTCTGATAGCTGACATTTATGTAGTCGGAGGACAAGGCATCTGATAACGTGATCTTGGTACACTGTCACACATTTTTATTCTCTGTCAAGTTGAAATTGAAAATCTATAAGATTGACTTAAACGGGAATAAGAATATGAAGATTTCAGTATTTCACAACAACACATTTTTGGAACTTCGTACTGTTTTTCTTAACACGGTTCGCATAAGAGAGTTCAACATCATGATGCGTTACATTATTGTAAAAATACAAATCTTCTTCATGGTGAATTGCCAAATGAGCCTCACGATGAGCGTGAAATGTCACTAACATATGCTGCAACGGCGGTCTGGGTCCACCTGGCCGCCGAAGAGAGCCTGATCTGCTCTAACGATAGCGCGAGTGAACAAAACAAGCCGGGCAAACAAAGGTCTTGGTGTTCTTCTTTCCAAAACAACCCCGAAAATTCTTAATCTCCATTTCGAGACGAATTCACCTCTGGATCATTCTGAAACTGATTTTCTGTCATTTCTACGACCGGTGGCCAGTCAGAAAGTTAATATAGTAAGTGACGAAGGCCAAAGCAGTGAATAAGTGTTGCAGCTGACAATGGACAGTGCTTTGTGCAGCCAATCGTGTGTTGTGGCTCAGTTACTTTGTGTACCAAATGTGTAACGCTATGTTACAAGCCCAACTGTTGTATTACGTTGAGTGCCTTAGTGGCGAATAGAGTTTAGGAAAAAGTGATGTTCATTTGTTACAGTACTAACAATTACTGGTCTCTTCTTTAACTGGACAAATGAATTTACCTTTATTCGAAACAATTACATCACACCTGTTCAACAGCCAGCTATCCCTAGGTTTTATCTTCAGGACATCCTGTAGCACTCTGTTGTAATTTCTCATTATTATTTATAATCCAAGAGAACTCACCATTAAATTTATTTTTCACGAAATTCATCCGATCTTGCAGACCTCTGACTCAGCGGTATCAATTTGTCACGAGATTTTAAATGAAGATAAGGGAAATATGGACCTCATGTGATGGTTTGATCTTAGATAAGAAATATTGTAAAATAAT
Organism: Hymenopus coronatus; assembly: GCA_030762935.1. Classification (NCBI taxonomy): domain Eukaryota; kingdom Metazoa; phylum Arthropoda; class Insecta; order Mantodea; family Hymenopodidae; genus Hymenopus; species Hymenopus coronatus. Next base: position 329,107,078 of record CM060900.1, on the reverse strand, counting down.
GGTTTGTATGCCTTGATTTTATCATTCCATGACAATCACCCCTGTTTTCACTGTCTGCTTGTTTCTCCATTTACCGGATCGCTTCAAACTATGTGGTATTAGAGTCTGTGAGATTTAACTTGTCAGGTTTAGAAAAGAAATAAAATAGAAACACTTAACGTCTTGTTATCTCTCTCTTTCTGGTGACGGATGTATTTGCAAAGAGCATGTACCCATGCAATAGACAATAAGCGGTTGGGGCGGGGCGTGCTTTTCAAAAATTTAGACAGAGCAGGTAGAGTGTCTCAAAGACAAGGTTAGGACCAAACCGGACAACTTACATCTCATAGAGTATAACCGACTTTGTGGTTTGCCTGTTACGTGGTTAAGCGTTTATCCATACCTAGTCTACCCTCAGAGGGGGTTCCAATGATTAAGCCATGCACTGTAAATATTTGAAAAATTAATAAAGTGTTTCAACTGCTGTCTTCAAATTCATTTAATGTTGTTTGTCTATGACTGTCCATATCTTCGGAATTTATCTATGATAGAAAAATCTTCTTATGCAGGTTGCGCTGAAAAATAGAATGTTCGCTGGAGAACATTCGTTTATGAGATAAAACTTTTGACCAAGCTATAGAACGTTCAGTAGAAGTAAATTCATTGCGATTAAACTTACAAATCCAGGAAACAAAATACTGTCTCTCATGTGCTCAGGAATAATACTTTTGGAAAACACTGTTAGTCATTTGAACTTGGTTTCTGTTTAGGACATAAACTATAGCGATTTATCCTCTCTGATTAATCTTAACACCTTATTTGTCCTCTACTACTACTACTCACGAAACGAACCCAAATTCACGGTGAAACCTAAAACAGTCCTTAATCAGTATACAGTTAGATTTAATAGATGTTCATTTTGCAGCAAGTAAAGGTGAATCTAAAGACTAAGCGTTACTTCACTAAATGCATGCTAGTTTAAAGTCGGAAAATGAAAAAGAATGATTAGTTTTGCTTGGAACTCGGTCTGCGCGCATGTGTTTATGTGTATGTCACCGGAACAGCTGTTCGAGCGGCCTGTCCGACGAATTGGATATCCCAAATAAAATTAATGGCGGGACCGGCGCGTGCGGATTCGCCCTTCCTTCCTCCTTGTTGCTCAAATTGGATATGATTTATGATGTGGGGTAAAAATGTGGACCGTGCGGCCTCCAATGTACAAGTGTGAACTTTCAAACAAAACACGCTCCTACCACTGGGCATGCTACAAGAAATTCTGGAAACCGCAGTAACCTTAATACTGAAATAAAAAGAGAGAAATAAAAAGAAAGAAAAACTACTTTAAATTCGGTACATAGCTTTCTAAAACTGTTCGTTTTCTAGTACAACATCATTGTGGTTCTACCTTTTATTACGTCATTCCTTAAAAATACACCAGGGTAAAGAAGAGCGATTTAAAGCATTATCCCTGGGGAATAAAGACATATGATGCTCACAAGGTAGCTTCAGTCAGGATGATTAACACAAACAAGCCTAAATGAGACTGAAAGGATGATTCTCTAAGCTAATAAATAAATCATTTAAAAGGTTTCATAATATTTATACTCAGAAAAATATCACACAATTTTAAAATCGTTTTAAGAAAATACATTACTTTACCTCAGAGTTCATAACTAGACTATTTGATTTAACCTATCTCTTATTTTATTACCTATCTGTGTTCCTTTAGGTAGCTCAGATGGCTCTAGGCGTCATTTACAGTATTCATGCAAGAAGCATTTTCTTCTAGAGTACTGCTGATCTTTCCGAGAGAAACATGTGGCGGCGTTTTTAAAAATGTAAGCTAAAAGTTGAAGTTATAATTTTGCCATGAAAAACCTTCAGTTTGAGTTTGATTATGAAACGGTATTATTCCGCCATTTTTAATGTCTACGGGAAGATTTTCTTTTAAAACGCCCTTTACCACACTGAGTCACTGCATGCAAAGTAAGAAGCAAAGCTCTACACCAAGCTTGTGGATTTTGTTTAGAGTTCTGCATTCAAATCTTTAATCGACGTTTTCTCATTACGGATATTTTCAGCATGCTTTTCCTGTAAAATGCTCCTTGAGGAACAGTTTTGGAGTGCAGAAAGAACACTGCCGCTTAGCACAAAAGCACACAGAGATGCAATGAATAAAATTGTCTAAGAGTTTATTATGAGATGCACTTAGGTATTTTGTTTTTCAAACACAAGGATACCAAATGTTTAGCACAAAATACACATTTATTCAGAAATTAAGAAAAAAATTTAGCCCAAATTTGGAGTCTCAAAGCTAAGACACACAGAAATCTAAAGATATTTTGAAAAGTGCTTCCATCTCACATGCGGTCGCTTTCACAAGAGACATTTTATGTGGTGTATCAAATAACTAACTGATTTATCCATAAATTTTACACTGTCACAGCAAATTGAATTTTATTTTGTCTTAAAAAAAGTTGTATGATAATGCATATGCGGTGTGAATGTCAGGAAGCAAGCATTATTGGTTTAGAATTTAAAAATATCAGTCACAGGTATCCTAAACTAACCAGTCCGCCTCTGCCCTTCATATGAAATTCGAATGAAAGCAACCCGTTTGATGTTACTCAACAGTACAGTACTGCCAATAGATTTCTAGGCTAGATACAATTTCTGCAAGATCATAAGGTATTGCAGATATTTCTTTTACAGCATAAATATATGTATGGTGTAAGCTGCATGTAGTATAATTTAAGTGGAGTTATAATGACCAAATTAATCTAGAAATCGGTTAAATATACATGTGTTCTCGAGTCAAACCACCTTCTTGTTGAAGTTATACGCCGTAAACGGACATGACGCGCTGGTAATGTGCCTTTAACCCAGGCTGTTTCAACTCCACTCATGTGGGTAAATGTGCACACGCATATTCAATCATAGCATTCGCGGCAGGGCAGGAATGGGAGCGGAAAAGCTCTTACCATAATACTTGCGTCCTGCCACTTCATTTCGAACACTTCATTCAGCTGTGACAATAACTTGTCTCCAACGCTGTGTCGTATGCATGTTGCAGGTAAAACTCCTGTGAGTCGCGAGTTACTTGGTGCTCTTTTGGTGCACATCCAAGCTGGGAAAGTCTGAATTAACGGGTATACAATGTATACTGCATTCAATTACGAACTGTGGCTCTTTAAGTATAGTGATATGTGTTCGTCAAAATAGGTTGTAGTGATTGGTAAAAGAACTAGTGAAAATATTTTATTAGGTTTAGCTAATATGGCACTGCAGACAATGTAAATTGAATGTTATAAGATAAAATGTAGGCAGGTTTTACAACAAACTTAACAGCATGACTGGTATGGCAATACAAAACTCTTATTTTATTTTTTAGCACATGCTGCATTGTCGACTGAAGTCCAAGAATAAAGAACTACAGCATCGAAGCTTATGCACTATATTGTTTAGTAACTTACATTTAAAGCTCAAACAGAGTTACCGTCTACTTCATAATGGTTTACCAATTAATTATTATGCATTTGTCGTTTGACATTCCCTCCATTAGCAAGCAGTGCTGAAGATACGGCTCCGTACTTGGGAGTCCCGCCGATGATTCTGTGTCGTAGTATAGCAAGCAGTGATTATGCGTTTGCGGAGAACCACAATAAGAGGCGATCAAAACCCTTGCCACTCTTGCTCCTTACTCCCAAGCCACGCCGCTTTTCGAGAGTATGGTAACGAGAATCTCGTGTATTGAGAACTAGTGCTCACGAGCGAGCGATTCGAGTATTCTTGTAACTAAATGCGAAGTAGGTTGACGTATGTTCCGTAGTATAAACTGGTTACGTAGTAACTAAGGCCCGGATTTTTTGGTCTTAACCTATTTTTTCCCTTATAGAAAATTTCAAAGTACTTTTATGTTTCAAGCCGTTGGGGCGTTAATGTGTGAATCTTATTAAAAAAAAAACTAAATAGGACATTGAGAACAAAAACTCGCTAAACCTATTTTTTTAACCTTAGCAGAATATGTATAAATTTTTTCTTCAATTCATTTGGATTACACTTTTTGTTTAATAATTCCTTTAGTTTTATTTTGAGTGAGCATGGGAAATTATTAGCCAGGGCAACACTTTATCACGATTTTTATCTTGGTATAAAAATCACGTGTATTAAATATACGCCAATAATATCTTGCGATATTGAAAGATCTTTTTCTACTATAGAAATATATTAAAAAACAACAGAAGAATTTGAAATATGGATGGGTTTGTACAGCAACAGTGCTGAAATGTAAAGTTTGTTTTATGTGAGTGCAATATTTTAAAAATACAAGCTGAATTTTTTAGTTAAAACGTTCTAGTATACTATGTAACAATTGTCTTTAATTACAGGACATATTGATAGCTTGCTTCCCTGAAGTAAAATAGTTTTCATATTTTTATCTGCATTATGCTATAAAAAGCGTTTACCGTCGACTTCCTTAAATATGTAGGAACATTATTTAAAACCATAAAAAGGCTAGGAACATTTGTTAAAAACCTAGAAAAATTGCTTAAAAACCTAAAGAGGCTAATATAAGATATAAAAAGGCTAAACTGTATTTATAAAAAGCTAAAAATCCGGACCCTAGTAATAATTCAAGAACATTCATCGTTTGACAGTACATATATTCAAACGCGTTTATTGTAAACGGTTTGAATCAGCGAAACTAATCGTTAATAACATGCCTATACTTTGTGTTGCTATATATAAACATGTTCAGATCACAGTCGAAAATAAAATAACTGCTTGCAACATATATGTCTTAGAAGCAATAAAATATACGATATCGTATATGCACACTTATTTGTAATAAAAGTAGAGACCACGTACACATATCTGCAGATTCTGTGATACTACATTTTGTTTTAACCGTTTCCATAGTGTGATAGGCTATTTAAAATCTATTAAATTATTTAAACAGATAAAATAATATACTGATTATGCAAGTTTCCGCGCCTTACACCGCAATGTTGCAAAAGACTTAGTGTTGCGAGTACTCGAGACTCTCTCTCGTACGCTCTTTGGTCAAGCTCTTTCATACCCCAGCCATGCGTTCAGCTGCATCTACTGGCTGCGAGAGCCACGCCTTAGCGGCAGCGAGAAACAGCGAGATTAAAAGCTCACTTGACCGGCTCTAACCACAATGTTTCTTGCCTGTATGTTAGATATCATGGAAACTGCTGCTGATATGGTCTTCGTGTAGCAGAAATGTTTCCTCCAGCCTTACCAACTATTTGTACAATCGCTACTTATTCTTTATCATTGTTCATCTTCGTTACCTTACTATTGAATGGCGCTCTAGCAAGAGGACCAGAGCTTTCATACCAGAAAAAAAGTATTCTGGAAACTTATTGGTCTAGAATAATAACAACATATTTTTTAAAACACTTAGAAATCGAGACATAATAAGTAATAGTGTTTATTACAGACGCAAAACCTTTCAGGCGGATGCGGAATTCGAACGTGGAATCTCTTTGTCAGAAACCGCAGATAACCTTCAAATTTCTAATTCATTCGAGGTAAGATTGTTGTTTTTATTATTATTATTATTATTGCTGTTATTGTTATGATTACCCTTGCTATAGTTTGCTCTTATTATTCCATATTATGGAATATTAAATTAATATTTGGGATTGTAAGTATTATTGTTTACTATTGAGACAATGTTCTTTCCGTAGTGTTTAACACTTATGGCACTGCAGGTAGTGACACTGGTGATACATGAATGATGATGGAGCCCAGTGGAATGCGATGGCGGGGGAAACCGGAGTACCCGGAGAAAACCCGCCCCAGAGCCGCTTTGTCCACCACAAATCTCAGATACGCTTGCTTGGGATCCAACCCCGGCCGTCTAGGTGAGAGGCGCGGCCTATTGAGACAATAATAAATATGGTATACCGGTAAACAGAAGTAGCAATCAAAGGGAAATGTTAGTACACCAAATTCACTTCCTCGATGCAGAGACAATCTTAGCAATACTTAATCTTATACCCAATCCTTTCATCCTCCCCATACCACGGCGGAATTATCCTTCCCTAAACGCCGATGTCGGTTTGTGGTCTTTCTCATGATTCCGTCCGTTCAACCTTGGGATTTGAAAATTCGTCATCGTTATTTTGGCTGTTTTTTTAATGGAAACGTTGGAAACTTTGCTTCAGTTGATTTAGGTACTTTTCTGCTATGACGCATTCATTTAATACTATTAATATAGTACTGTTTTAAGCTTAGAATACTTGCAATATTTTCAATCGTCTGTCAGTTTATAAAGTTCTCTCTCTCTGTGATGAGATGACTTTGAACTTTCCGGAATGTTCAAAATAGGTTGTAAAATTTTCTAGTTCTAAGGCAAAATGAAGAGATGTAGTTCACTAGAATTCTGGCACGCTAAGCAGCAGAGTCTTTGTTCAAATCTGAGGTATTACAAATAATTTTTAGCCACAATTGATTATTTCAAGTATTTGTCTTTCAAAGCATTAGTATCTTACAATATATGGTTTTAATATTTGTTATCTAGCCTCTATTATTCGTTGTGTTTAATATTTAATCGTAGAAAGAATTAATACATTGCTAAGAATGGTGATTTTAACTTAATTTTAATAATGGGAGCAATGATCTGACATATTTAAACAGATATTTTTAATGTTTTAATTAATAGTACTCGATTAAACAGATTAATTGAACTATTTTCCATACCTGTTTAGGCAATGTAGTCTCGTCAATACACCTCGACAAATGTTTTCTAGAGTTTTTCTGCTATTATCTTTGATCATGATTCACTAATATTATCAACCAATGCTGATTACAACTGCAAAACATTCAACTGCTGTAAGGAGTAAGAATAACTGTAATGTAAGGTATTTTGCTTATTTACTCAGGAATACAAATTGGACCCATTTGTACAGGTACCTAATTATGGTGTTTCAAAATAACTTGTTCGCAATTTCCATTTGTTTGACAATCGACTTTTACTTTACATTCTATGAGATATTCATCGAAAAGAGTAAAAAAAAAAAACTAATAATAAATAAAAAGTGGCGCCGAATGAACTGCAAAATTTGAAATACACAAAAGCGAAGTTTCATGATATGTAAGTTAACTGTGATATAAATATACAAAGACTAATACATTGACTTGAAAAGGAAATATAGCAATATCTTAAAATTAGCTATTATTTAGGATATTAAAGTATAAATTATAATAATATATAAACATGTTTAGGTTTTTAGAGACACGTCTGACATTCGAGTTTGGTTTTCAAATATTTATTCTGCTATTATGATGCTAAACACCGATGCATGCACAAATACATTTGTAATTAATTAAACAACTTAAACGAAATGGCTCATATGTAAGAAAACATTCAAATATTTTCAACTATTGTTTTAATAGGGCAATTTTCTTAATGCTTTAATATTGCTAAAAGCATAACGCTTAAAATTATGTCAAAATAATTATTATTCTGCTTATTTATTCTGCTATTATGACGCTAAACATCGATGCGTTCACAGACACTTATGTAACTAGTTAAATAACTCAAACTAAATGACTCATTTGTGTGAATACCATTCAAAAGTTTTCAAATATTATTTTAATAGGGTAATTTTCCTATTGCTTTCAAATTTCCAAAGTTATAACAATTTAGGAGCATTACAAAGCTTGTTATGGCAATTAATGTAATTCCTATAGGAGACAAAGTCTTTGAAATACTGTTTACGTAAGCTGATTATTCCTTACTTTGAAACCAAATTAATATTCAATAAAAGTGAAATTTGTTGCATAAATAGTATGAATAGTATTAATAGAGGTATATGTTTCTTTAAACAATGTTTTGAAAACATAAATAAAGACACTGTTTATGAAGGAGTGGTTTCACAATCTTTCCAGAGCTTTTGATTCTATCTTACACAGTATTCTTTCACAGAATCTTAAATTCTCTGGTTTTTATAGCAAAACTGTATATTTATATACCTTGTTTTGGTAATATACATTAGAATACTTATTTTAAAGATGCCTGAATTCAAACTATTGACTTTTGGGTTTCTCAGCTCTCCATTTTGGGACTCGTATTTTTTATTAGGTATATTAGGTATATTATTGGCTTTCCCTCCTCAATTCATGATGGAATTTTGACTTCTTAAATATGTTTTGATCATCCATTCATTATCTTATGTGATAAAATTCCAAATACATTAAGAACCAAGCTACATATACATAATGCCATTAATTATAAAAGAGTTGTGTAACGTCAATAGTATAAGTGTCAAGGGTGAAAAATTACTGATATAAAAATTACTGATATGGAATATAAATTTAATTTTGATTCTGGAACTTCTGCAAACGTTTTAGGTATTAATATTAATTTACATCTACGATTGTCAACGAACGTTAATCATATTAAAACACAGGAATGTTTAGTTAAGAATTTTAAGCCATAGTGGTACTAGGGATGTAGATATTAATAAACATTTGTGTTCACTTTCTTTTCTTCTAAATTTCGTTATTCTTTCTGCGGGGTACTCATCGTTTAGCAAATATTATTATTTTTTTGCAAAATACAGCTTTTAGATTAATTTTCAGAATTCATTTTAAACACCACTGTAATTCAATTTTTACTGATTTGGATATGTTTATTTCCCCACCAATATTGAATTTCCTCTTATTTGTTAAAGAGAATTTACATAGTTTTACATTTTGCTTAAGTTTTCATAGGTACTCCACAAATAACAGCACAAATGCTGTTTTCATGTGTAATGTTGCTGGTTTTTATTTTGCTAACGTTGCTACACTATAATAGTTTTGGCAACAAAGTCTATGTGCTTGTTTATCATAAGTGTTGCCACAAATTCTGGCCGATAAGATTGTTCTGGTGCTTATGTTTCATATTTCTGGAACAGGTGTTGCGAATCAAGATGTGAACGTTAGAAGTAAGTCATACCCCGTGAAAAGATATTAATTACAACATAAGTTTAGTAACGAAGAAGCTTTGAAACTGCGCTGAACAGTTAAACACGCAAACTCCTTGATCTTTAAGAGATATCCCGTTTCCTTTAAACAATTAATGGCACAGTTTTTATGATAAACTTCACGCAAATCGTGTTTCCCTCCCTGCTTTTCGCCATTCATAAATGGGCTTTCTCAAATCCTCATGAAAACTTTTTAAAGAAAATGTGCACATGTGTAATTAACTAGCTTATATATTCTAGTGCAGGTGTAGATTCCACTACAATAGGTACACTCCTAATATGTGTAGCTGGTATTTAAAACAGTTTAATAAAATAACACAGTAAATGTCTTTTTTTTCTTCTAAAATAAAAAAAATATTGTTCCGGAGGTTTGTCAGGAGTCACGCGCTGTACTTCTTTTTCCTGTTTCATACATTTACTTGGTTTATCTATTATTTTATCTTTTTACATTTACAAACACAGACATATACTCATTTACAAACACATAAACACCCACGCCCAAGGTGGGACTCGAACCCACGATCCCCTGCACCACGAAACACCAAAGCAAGACGCTTTAGCGAACACGGCCATGCGGACCGTCTGGTTAATGCTCAGCAACGTTAATATGGAGTTTATTGTAGGAATGGTACAAACTAATGAACTGAAGGAAAAAGATGATTTTGAAACGTTGACCTAACTAAATTCAGAATATACACAGGTGTAGTAGAATTCGAACGCACAAATTAGGGGGAATTGTAGAGGGGCCCAAGATAAACAGTTTGAGATAGGTTGTACCATTCTGGTACATTTATTTCGTATTTGCGGAGTTTGTGCTTTCTCTATTCCCCGTTGGCGCATTTGACATTCTTTTTTATAATTCTGTTTTTCGCCTTTTTCGTGGGCAACTTTGCTGAGCCTGGCCATGCAAGAAGGCAGTTTCCATTCAGCCTGCAGTAATGTAGTCTCCAGCTCTTAATCTCCGGTAAGGCGCATTGGGCGTCATTCGCCCACTTATCTAATCCTGTAAGGGTTTTCTGATTGACGAAGTATTACATTGCATAGATCGCTGCATTAATTTCGCATACTGTAGCAGCTAATGTAGGAAACGTACAGTTTAGTGCCATTTTTCTATTTTGGTGATAGCCTGTAGCATTGTGAAGTCGTTTACACTGTTTTCTAAATGTCTTGATTCCTGTTGCACGCTAAGTTTCACTGTTGCGTTTCCGCCATATAGTAGCGCATATTTCTTTGGTGTATTTTTTATTGCACATGGGCGTTTAATGCACCGTTATTTTTTTTTTCTGAATGTAAGATGCTTTTAAGACTTTTGGGTGTTGCCAGCAAAATTTGGGCCTGCGCCAAAGGGGAATTTGTTAAATTCTAGATGGGGGACTATTTTAAATTGTTTTTAAGCATTATTATTGGGGAAATTATTTGTTGTACACATATGCTATATTGTTATTGCCTCTTGAAGTTTATTCACGTTAGTTGTGTTTTGCACATTCAACATTGTTATTCTTTAATATGATGGATGAAATAAACATAAGTTTAGTCACGGTATTTTCACAACTAGGCACCAAGCAATGTAAGTATCTGACGTTTCTAGACAACGGCCCCGGCTTCCACGAAATCACTGTTTATTAACCCATTCTCCACTATATGCGTGAGCATTTGGGGGCTGTCACTAAGGATGTCAGTACAAGGTAGTCTATGGGCTAAGGGTTCTAAATTCTTTTCTACAGCTTAAAATGTATCAAGAGTTAGCACGGCACTGATCAGACCGCAATAGATCGTAACATGAACAAGGGGATAATGGAGGGCACAGCTGTGGTGACATTATTCAATGTATGTTTATCGTGTGGGCATTAGGTTAAGGTGTCATAGTCAGAGGTTCAAGCCTCCGTATGTACTTTATGTTTATGTTGTCTCATATGCTTCATATTTTACTGCGATACTCGATAAGCTTTATTCGTACTGACAAATAAAATAAATTCAATATACTATTAGCTTGTAGGTAAAGAGGAAAACGCTTCAGTAACACCTGAAGGGGTACACCTCTCTATATTTCTTGAAGGAATGTCTAAAATAAAATGTATGACACATTGAAATGTTAAGTACGTACACATTACACTTTTGACTTTTACAGTGATACGCAAAACAGTTAAATAAGCCCTTCATTCACATTCTTTTGGAAGTAATTTGTACTGTAGAGTTTATCGTCTTGCCTCAAATATGTAAACTAAGCATTAGTGCTGGTCAAATTGTGTACCTCTTTGAGGAAAACAAGAAAATTAACAAAAATGGATAAATAAATAAAAAAACGGAACTTTAGGGAGTGGGCGAACTGAAATCAACCAAACGATTGTCAGTGGCGTGCACACTTTAAAGACCAGACAATTTGGATGTCCAATATCGTATTGATTGTGCACCAATACTGTACTCCTCCCACTACTGGCATACCAATGAGGCGTTCTGAATGAAAATTTATGACTTCTTTCAATTCTTTTAATTTATGGCCACTGTTGTGTGACACAGAAAACATACTATAACTTCGACATTTAGCAAAAGGAGCAATAGGTCCGCTCTCTCAAACTGTTTATCTCGGACTACTCTACAATCCTGCCAATTTATGCCGTGGAATTCTCGGACAGCCCTCTTTCTCTCTCTCTCTCTCTCTCTCTCTCTCTCTCTCTCACTATATATATATATATATATATATATATATATATATATATACTGCTGAAGCTTCGTACGGTTTTGTCGCCCTCCGTGGTGTAATGGTTACCATGCTAACTTCATATACCCAAGGTCGCGGGATCAAACCCGGCGGAGAACGATGGATTTTTTTCAGGTGTAAAAATATTTAGCATGGCTTCCTTCGGAAACGAAGTAAAGCCGTTGGTCCCGTGTCGTAGATTAAAAGAACCTCAAGCCTGATAGAGAGAAATCTGAGCAAAATTAAGCGATCTTTCACGCCCAATTTAGAATGAGAAGCCGAGAACCACAGTGGTTAAAGAGCGTCCATAAATAACACGCCATTTACATTTTTTCATACGGTTCATAGTGTGGTGTTATTTTTTTTTGGTCCGCTTTTACTAGATGGCACTGAAAGCGGTGGCACTACTGATAATGGGATGAAAATGGAGCAATGGCAGGGAAAACGGAGAACCCAGGGAAAACCCGCCCCTACGTCGCTATGTCCACCTAAAATCTCACATGCGGTCCTTTGGGATTGAATCCGAGCCCTAGGTTAGAGGCGAGTGGTCTAACCACTCGGCCACAGTGCGGCCATGAATTATGCCAGCTAAATCCGCTTTAGTTTCAGTTCAGTAAACTCTGCAAATTACATGAGTGCTTTTTTCCTATTCCATATCATTTTAAAAATACTTTTTTTTAATATAGTTACGAAACAACCGAATTTTACATTGACTCACTAACAGAAAATGCAGAAAAATGCCAAGAATGACGAATTCAACAATTCTTTGGTGAAATACGTTAGTCAACAATGTTAGGCAGCAACTAATCCAAATCATATTTCTTTCGTCTTACAAGTGAAACTCAACAACTGCTAACAGGGTTGTCTGTAACAGAAACGAGGGCGTTAAAGTTTAACACTATCGATTATATTTTGTTTTAAAATATTAGATATATTCGATGCCACCAAGTTTCCGAATATTAACATTCCTTCTCCAATTTATAAAGTGGCTCTCTAAGAAGACTGAAACACCGAATACCAAATCGGGTAGTCGAGATCATCAAGGATTGGATTCCTGAATAGAAAATCATGGGTTCAATTCTGCTAGGAACTTCGCCCCTTTTAGGTTCTTTCCAAGTTTTCTGTCAATGATCATCACTGGCAAATTTGGGGAAATACCACGAACTTACTTTTCGAACGCTTCCTTCTCAAATTTGTTTTCCCAATTATCATTTATGTTCTTGTATCATCAGTATTCACACCTTTAGAAAGAAATGCAATAAAACACAGAATACCTCTAACTATTCCTTAGAAACAAAGTTCAAGAGTATACTATTCTTACTTGTATGGAATTGTACAGCATTATTAAAACATCTGATGTGTTACACTCACGTGACCTTCCCTAGCTGCTATACAAACTAACTTCTTACAAAAGTTATTGTTCTCTCTACACCATGCTAAACATTAACAGAATGTTGTTAATAATTCATTATATGTAGAAGGTAACTAATGGAATTCGCTATGCTAAAGTGATAGCCAAATGTTTTAAAAGCTGTCGTTATGCGATTGTCATTTTAAATCGCTTCTTTGCTTGGCCAGGAGTAGAACAAAAGAAAAACGTACACTTCCTGTCTGAGAAAAGTATAGGTACTTCACAACTGAAACCAATAACAAGGAATATCTCGTAAACAGTAAGCTTCATGACAAAAATATACATGACATAAATTGTGTATTTAAACGTGTTCTACATTTTATGTAGAGTAAGTTTTTGTTAATATCGTACGGTTTAATAGTTATGCAAAATTCAGCCACATTCATCTAGAATAAAAAGGTCTTCAGAAGCTATTCCCAAGATATACATTTAATATGTGATGAAAATGGCTTTAATATGTGATATTTAAAAAACTCGTTAAGCAAAACATTTTCGAAATGTTTTCCATGTAAAGGGTAATTAGGGGGGGGGTTCTTGAAAATCTTCGAGTCACATACCTGGAAGAGCTATACTGTCCACAGGCACGCACGCACACACACACACACACACACACACACACACACACAGAAGACAGACGAACAGACAGACACACACATGGACCTTTTCCTAAAAATGTTTCTTTTTATTAGGCGGGTCCTACAACATGTATTTCCGGTGACGTCTCGTTATCGAATTTTTGGATGGAATACAGTACCTTTTCTATCCATTATGTAAATTGTACATACGGGGCTAGAGAAAGTAAAAATGAACCCATCCCGGTGCACATACCTAAAGCCAGCTAAAAACTGTATTCTGAGCACTGCAAGTTATTTGGTACATTTCATTAAATGATATACATATTACAATTTTGGTCCCAATTGTAAGAGAGAAGAGTTAATAAATTCACATAGGGATCATCTGGTTCAATATGTAAAAACAGCAGGTGTGACTTATTCAAGTTCATTCTTGCACCTTAAGATACCTATGCTGGAATTATAAACCGTATGAAAAGAAAAAACCACATTTTGGATGATAAGCTAGAATAGCTTGTTAATCTAAACGTTCTTTGACCCTACTCTGCATAGCTTGAAGCATAGAAGGAAATGTTCAACATCATTTGTGAAGCAAATCTGATGAGCTACATTCACATACTTTCTCTACCTATATTGCAAAAAGCTATGCTTACAACATTTTATTTCATTGTACAAGAAAAGTAAGGAAATGCAGTCAGCTAAAGTCAAAGTCAAATCTTTTAAAAGCTGGTCGCTATGTGATGGTTTTAAAATGCAGTTCTCTTTACATGGCCAGGAGAAAGAGAATCGAATATCGACCTCCTATTTGAAAAAAAGAACAAGTATTTCAAAATTGAAACCAATAATAACAACTATCGCAAAAATGGTTAGCTTCACATAAATGGTTAGCTTCACATAAATGGTTAGCTTCACATAAATGGTTAGCTTCACATAAATGGTTAGCTTCACATAAATGGTTAGCTTCACATAAATGGTGTGTGTTAAAGAGATCTAAATTTTGGTGTAGTAAGTTTTTGTCCATCTCTTGCGGTTTCCTAGCTATGAAGAAGGCATCCAGTAAGGAAATAGCTTCAGAGGATATATCCAGAAAATTCAAGATATAAATTTTATTTGCCATCTAAATAGCTTTAATATGTAGTATTTTAACTAAAATCATTATACCCATGTTTAACAAAATTGAAAATTTCTAAAATCTTCCATGTAAAGGATAGTTTTGGATAGGAGGATTTTTTTGAAAATCTTTGTGTCGCTTTCTTGGAAGATGCTAAACTTAAATATCAAGTTTGGTATTTAATCGTCTTTTCGTTTTTGAGTTATGCTGTTCACAAGCACACACACATACAGACACGCGGACCTTTTTCCAACATACATTTTATCAGGGGACTTCAAAACACGTATTTCCAGTGAAATATCAGTATCAGATTATTTGGGTGAATTGCAATATCAATTTTACCATTATGGGCGTTGTACATAGCTGGTAGAGGAGGTAAAAAACACATTTTCTGAACTTTGCAATCACGTGTAAGCAACGCTATGTACTGCTGGAATTCTAAGTTCAGAAACGTAAACTGATAAAATTCAGGAGCATAATGCTTTGAATGGAATTAATTAGCTGTTAATATATTCTGTTTTGCAAAAAAAAAATGGAATATCAGCAATAACATTTTCGATATATTTTTCTTTTATCTGGCAAAGTTTCGAACCATTTACATGAATTTATGACACGTAATACTGAGACCTGCTAACACGTATATTCTTTGCTGTGTGTACGCATATTCTACTTACTTCGTTAAAAACGAATCTCTAAATTGATTACGCAGTCAAAGTAATTTTAAAGTTAACAACCAAGAAAACATAATAGGCTGTAATGTCATTAGCTTGGTTTCAGGCTCCATCCATAAACTCTCGCATACCTCCATAAATGTTAGTTTAAGTATGGTGAGGCCGCGCCGTGGCCGAGTGGTTAGACCACTTGCCTCTCACCTAGACGGCCGTAGGACAAACTTAAATTATGTTATAGTAATATTCATAATGGAGACCAAGCAAGATGAGGTCACGGTAAGGAGTATGATTCACATTCGGGAGGTTGTGGTTTCGATTCCCGTGGGCGGCCACCTAATCCTTGAGTTTTTTCTAAGATTTCCCAGGGTCACCTGGCGAAAGCTGGGTAGGTTTATTGAACTCCACCGAATTTTCGAGTCCATCACTTCCTGTTACGACCTCTTCAGTTGCTTCGGTGCAAACACTGAGCACCCCGAGCAAACTTGGTAGATCTGACCCTACTAGAACTACGGTGTGGTGAACATCTGAGCCCTTCTTGAACGGGAGTTGTTCAGATTGGGTTAGACTTGGTTCCCGAAACCCATGGTTGTTTGGGTGTGTTTGGACGGTGATGCTGGATGGGCTTATGAGACGCTTCAATATCCTTTGGGGCTTTCGGGATATGACTTCCTAGGAAAAGCACCAGGGGCTCGAGGCTCGTGAGTGATACCGCGTGGCGTTCAATCTGTAACCATTAGGGATCCCATCTAAGTTTTTGCCCATCAGCTTTCTCCTTTCATTCCTCCCTTCTTTGGATCACGTATGGCTCAAAGAACACTAAGAGCATACGTACGGTGTTCTGCCCCGGTGCCCGATGATCGCGAGTGTCCGTATGTACTTCTAATCCTAATCCTTTACACTGCAGTATACATTCTACTTAAAATATCTTCAATGTACTCAATGTATAAACGTGCCCAATAAAACGCCACAGCACTGTGTATACCGATGGCGTGACATCAATGTAGTGAGTGGTAAAGCAAGAATGAAAGAACTCAAGCAAAGTTTTTTTTAACATGTTCAATAAATAACAAAATATCTACTTCCGATGGCAAAACAACTAAAGCATCTTCCGATACATTTCGCTGAAACACGCTCATAGATTGTCTGACACCACCGCTCAATGAACAAAACCGGTTACATTTTATCTTTGAGAAAGTAACTATTTCACTCCTGTGAGATAGGGCGACTTAAGAGATCTACCCGTCAAAACACTGATAAATTAACTCGTGCAGAGCAGGCATGCCAACCAGACGAATCCAGCTGAGCTTGTTATTGTATACAACGCCAATATGTTATCTCCACATGTCGGCAAGTATGATGTATGTATTAATGTATCTTTCAGCGGTACAGCTGACAATGCTCGGTCGCTCTCCATCTCGTTTTCCAACTCTCAGTTGCATCTATAATTAGCTCTGGATAAATTATGGCCATGAGAAGCAAGAGACGTTGCCTTTGCTTATCTCAACACCTAGCAATCGAAAGAAGAATCGTGGGTTTCGTCATAAAAACAAATGAAATATCACTGTTCTTGTTATTAGTAGTCAAAGCACCGTTTGTAAGTAAACAGGTTTCCAGAGAAGAATGCCTTAATCTAACTACCATATAAAAATATTGTAACTTTCACATTATCTCATACGTAACAGATTAAAATCGGGGAACATTTCATTTTAAATTTTAAAGAAAGACCATGTAAAGATTCGTTTTTAAGTATTATATCCACGTTATGTCCAGAAGTAATGTGAGTAATGTGTACTGCATGAAAATTCTTTGATTGAACATTTGTTATTTAATTTTCTTAAACCATGCCGTCAATAAACAGCGTTATTTCAAACGCCCATTCTACTACATTCAGACTGAGCTAGATAACTCCGTGATAATGGGTGAAGCTCGCATTTCGGAGTTTCCGGGTTGGATTCCCCGTCCGCTTAGCCACTCTGGCTTCCTGTTTTTCATGATTTCCCAGTTTTATAGGCAAATGGTGGGGTGGTTCATATTCCAGACGAGATTCTTGTCCCCATCATATCCGTTAATACGTTTAACCGAAGTCTGCTTCAAAGTTATAGGAGCACGAGGCGGTGATTGGTGCGTTGCGGCGGAGCGGTTTGGGAAGAAGGGCTTTGTTTAATTTTACTCAATTCATCCCTCATCTACCAAACCAATTCATCCCTCATCTACGTTGGAGTTTACACTGAGTAAAGATAGCTCCCTGAAATATGGATGGCCAGTTGGTACCCCTTCCTGGGGGTTTGGATTAGCGCAATTCTGGAATCGGTAGAGCCTTTCTTGCTAGTGTGATCTGGTCGAACTCAAGCTTTCCCTTAATTCCTTTCTCCCAGGC
Source organism: Hymenopus coronatus (assembly GCA_030762935.1). Taxonomy (NCBI): domain Eukaryota; kingdom Metazoa; phylum Arthropoda; class Insecta; order Mantodea; family Hymenopodidae; genus Hymenopus; species Hymenopus coronatus. The sequence goes on along the minus strand of CM060900.1, from coordinate 329,089,257 downwards.
GACAGATAATCATAAAGACTTTATCATTGCCTACTTGTAAAGCTGAACTCTAGTTGTTGAGGGAGGACGCCTCCGTTGAACTAATCCTAATACTTATACTTTTCGGACAAAGGTTCTGCACAAAATATGGTGTAATTTATCCATTAGAAAATTAAATATATTAAATAAATATTAATGAAACATAAAACATGTACAATAATACTTATTCAACGTCATAAACACTTGTTTAAACTTGTTTTGTTTAAAATAACTACAATCCGTATTACTATGACCATTTTAAGACTAATAAAGCACAGAAGTGAAAAAGTTTTGTTATTTTTATCCATTTGGTATAATATAAGTATACTACAATGGAGTAATGGAGAAAGTACTGAATGAATTTAAATTTAAATACGCATATATATTAAACCCTAACAAACGTATGTACTTCAAAAAGAAATTAAGAATCTTTTATAATACACAGAATGATAATGAAACTGCGAGAAAAACATACAATTAAACGCCACTAGCATACTAAGAGGATAAATATAGTCAAATATATAATTTAAAGCAAAAGGGTGAAAAACACTAAATAAAGGGAATATTATTAAGTTGTTGGTGAAGATAGACAATATACTGTCAAAAATACATTTTTGTCTTTTGTGCCTATTTTATTATGATTCTTTGGAAGGGTTTATATATATATATATATATGTCATGCTGAGTACGATGCCCTGCATATCACGTGACAATTTAAATAACTCGCATAATATGTAACTACTATGTTCTCCAAATTGTTATTTCTAAGTTTTCTTTTATATTTTTATACTTTTAAAGTAGATTGTGAAACTTAACGTTAAGACACTAACTACATTATCACAATTTAAAAATAACATGAAATATTTGTTTCAAAATGCATTTCCTGTTTCACTGAATTGGTATTTTCAGATATGTATACACATTTTTAAAGATTAAAAACACCCCAGACGGAAGTACATTGTAAACCAGAGTATTACCTCTGTGGCGTTTATTTATAGAAATTTCTTTAGAGACTTAAACCGATCATAAATATTAAAGTTCATGCTCAAGAGTTGAACATTGGATCATCAGGAGCATTATTGCGAAACTGTAGGAACTTTCCTAAACATTTTATAATTTGGAAACCAGTTCAATTACAAACGCATAACTTTGCACCATAACATCTTTAAGCAATTCAATGTGAAATAATCTGTTGTAAACTGTACACATTTTATGATTCACCGTATGGTCTCCCTAATTACCCCATTATATTGCATGTATGATATAACGAGCATACAAAAGAATGTAATTTCCGAATTGTTAGGCAGGCCATAAAATTAAAGAGCCAACAATCAGTACATATAGTTGAGTTTTGTTCATCTCCCCTTTTCTGATTAGCAGTCTTCTCAGACCTTTGCTGTCTCGGCCTAAACATACACTTGTCTCTATCCGCTATCGCCGATCAGTAGTTCCCAACATGCCCGTAAAGGATTGAGGTAAATATATAAACCTCCATTCAACTCTGTATATTCAGTCTTCCAAGATAAGTACCCAGAATCCCCCTTGTCGTTTATTGGATAAGTTCCAGCATGAGTACGTTTTTTAATCTTCATCCGCCATGCACCATGTTTAAGTGTACATGCATAACGAAACCAGGCCAGTCGTTGGTAGCCTGGTTGGTTACCTAGTAGGGACAAATGAACAGTGCTATTCAACGAAAACTGGTTGGTCGCGTGTTAGCCCACATGTTGCCGGTAAATGAGTTCTCCCATTTTTTCGAGCATGCAACCAGGTAATATTTACGCATGCGTCAGAAAACTAGCATGCTGTAGTGCTTGGTATCTTTTTATTGCCAGAATGATGGACTATGGAAAGCTTAATTCGTGAGTATTTATGAGTTTTTGTTATGTGATCAGACACATTCCGATCACCAGAACAAGTTATATAATAGCAAAATTATGATACAGTGGCGGCTGAAATGAACACCAATAGTAAGCACATTTAACAAAATCTGAAGCTCTGCATGCCACGTACATTCTACTTGAGTTTAGTTTAAATAAACAGATTAAACGCTGTATTATTCTTACCAGAAAAAACATCTACATAGTTGTGCTATTAAATATTTAACAAAGGCATTTCTTCGTCATTGATCTCGTCGACTGCTTCTTCGTCTTTTGCGCAGTAATAAGTAACCAAAACGGTATTAAGCCAGGCTTCGTTTTGCGCACTCAAGTTTTGTGTCCAATCACCACCAGATAGCAAGCGACCAACCCGGTAACAAACCAGGCTCCGTCTTGCACGTACTGAAAACACACGATCCCCTCACCCCAATAATTTCTGTTTAATAATAGTGCGTAAATTCGTTAGCGCATCAGCAAAAAATTGCGTTATGTGCAAATTATAACGAATAAAACTTTTTGAAAGTTTCACGCATTGCAAAATGAAACAGTGGACAGTTTGCGATCTGTTACGAGTAGATAGTACGATTTCAAACGTGATAATTGGTATCTAATATATTTTTCTTCGTTGTTTATACCCTCTTCGTATACAACCCCAGAACTTACAAGCCAGCGTCCTGATTCAAAGGTTGTTGAGGAGCCGAGGTTCTGGATCAGCCTGGTATGAAAGTGAGGAACTGGATATGAAATGACGGTGAAATGGATGACAGGAAAGATTATTGTAGAGTAGTTGGTGAAATAAATGGTGGAGGAAATCGGATAACCCGGAGAAAAGGCGCTCAGACGCCGCTTCGTCCATCACAAATTCCATATAGGCTCCCGTGAGATCAAACCCAAACCGTCTATGTGATAGGCGAGCGGTCTAATCACTCACGGCGCCGTGTCTCATATCAAATGCTATTTGACAGTCCATAAATAATCGTGTAACAAATTATGATAAGAATATGTGCATACATGAGATATATTTTTCTTATATAAACTTTTGCTTGGGGTGGGCGAATCTGGCTTTCTTGGTACGGATGAGGCCTGAGCATATCTTGGCAGAATATAAGCCAGGGAAAGTAACAGAAAGATGTTTGCGAATTGGACCTGCGGGATAAGTCGGCATTGTGCTGCTATTCTCAAAAGGTAATACAAATTGATTATAAACATTGGTCCGTACCTTGGTTGCAGTCTGCACATATCGCTTTTGATCTCGAGAAATGTTATCAAGATTGAAGTACATTGCGAACTTGTCGCAGTCGTGCAGCATGCAACACTGCCGCACTAGCACGGGGTGTGAATAGGGGCTGGACCTGCCCCGTGCAGCCAGCTATGCTTGTATCAAGCAAATTGATGTATATGCAATAAGAAAGGCGATCTTGAGCTCACTATAAGAGCATAATTATAATCTCGTATTCGAATGTTGCTTGCATGAAATAATATCGTGAATTTTTGTGTTTTGTCTTCTTATTGTAATCACTACCGTAAAATGTTTATGCAAAAATTATATGACTCGAGGATTATAAACATCGACTTTAATTTCTCTCCGAAGCAGTATGTCTCCGAAATTTGGTGAACAGGTATTATATATGTATTAAAAACACAAAAAAAAACATATTTTATTTTGGCACTTTATATTTATATACTGCTATTTCATTTGGGTGATTTTGAATGAACAACTTCAGTAATATTCAAAGTTCTGTGTGGCCATTTAATGCCTTCTGACCATAGCGGTATAATGCACATTTGCAATTTACGCTCTTTGAAAGGTGTCTCTTTTTCTTTTTTGCTTCCCGTAGTCGTCCTACCATCCCCGTATGTAGGAATGACACCCCCGAGGATTTACAAGGGGTCAGAATCCGGTCGGGGAGCCAACAGCATGTAACCACAGAATGAAAGTCCTGGAACGAGTGATAGGCCCATAGCCATGGATGAACGTGAGGAAGTGGATGATAGGAAAGGTGATGACGGAGGAATTGGTGGAATGAGTGGCGGAGGAACCCGGTAAACCCAGAGTGTAACCGCTCAGATGCTGTTTCGTACACCACAAATCCTACATGCGGTCACTTGGGATCGAACCCGGAAAGTTGTATTTACTTGCAAAAATGGTGAAAATTTTCACCTCAATGTTTTTGCTTTAAATTGCTTCCTGGTATATTTAAAGCAATATGCATGTGATTTAGAGCTGTTGTATCACAGTAACATCACAACAGTAAGTTCTTTAGTTACCTACTTGAAACCATGGAGGGAGGGACGAGGGGAGATATCCGGGTGACGATGGGCAAAAGCATGGATAGCTTCCCTTTCGGTTAAAGTGGAACGCTTCCGACGCCGCCCTAGGCCCTGTTCAGGGGCCCCGGTGGGCCCCTAGAGGGAGCCCTGAAACCGGAAGTTGGGTCCTGAGAGAATATTCCCGACGACGACGCCATAATAGTCTTTTACAGTGGGAAAATAATCTTCATCCAGTCATAACCCGATGAACAGCGTAACCGGGTCCTTCAACCCTGAAAAAGATGATTAGGGAATTTGGGAACGGAAATGGCAGACTGGAAAATTCCGGAGATGTAATCAATTAGCCAGCATTCGTTAGGCGAATTTTCAGCAAGTGTTGCTGCTGTATAGTGGTATTCTGTTCTCGATTTTCAGTATTACAATATATTTTATAGGTTACTCTAGTAGGCGCAAGGTTTTGGTGACGATAGAAGGAAATTAACACTATTGATCGGGTGGAGATTTTAAAATTAGAATCTTTGAGGTCCATTTTCTCCTCATCCATTAACTGCAGATTTTAAAATGTTAACTCCATGATTATGAAACCAAAATTGTTATAGGCTAATGGATATTATCATATGTGAACGTGCAGCTTTGAATTACTGCTTTCAAACTTTTGAGACTTTTAATACAGATTTATCTAAAGTTTTAATGAAAAATCTCTTATATTTAATTTCTGAAACTGTTGTTGTGACGAAAGTTATAAGGTTATACAATAAATTTTGTATGTTCCAAGTTGCATGGTTCTAAATAAAATAGTGCATGAAAAAAACGTGATATTTGCAGAGAAAACCCTAGTTTTGAGGGACATACACAAAAACAAAGCATTACATATGCTGTGATTACTTATAAAAGTTAACATAAAGTAATCTATTTTTATGTTAGCGAATATGTGCAAAATGTTAAAACCTTCAATAGCAAAGGCTTATTCTGCAATGAACTATAAGTATTTTTGTGGATTCTTTCACCAAACTACAACCCATGAATCAAAATTGTAAATTTATTTGTTATGAGTGTAATATATTATGAATGTATAATTTAAGGCATTACATTTTGGGCTTAAATGATGGAGAAATATGTTAAATTGTTTGCTTTTTTCTAAATTCTTTTTGGGCTATTTGCAGTTATCCTAAGTACCTAAAGCAAAGTATTTATTTAAAAAAGCAGTGGATCAGAAAAATATTACTTTCTAAGCGTTATGTCTGCAACAAAGCCTTATAAACAGACCTCAACAACAAAACTTAAGATCCTTTAATGGCACGAAATATTATGTATAATTATTAACGAGTAGTTTGGGTAAGCGACAAGAAGTTTAGATAAAGTGCCTCTCTTCAACAGGCTTTCTATTTGTAAAAATTCTAACCAAATGAATTGGAAGAATATAGTGTTTTGTTCTCTCAAGTGTGAATAGCAACTTGATTCCTGAATTATTAATGTATTTAAATGAACACGATAATGCATGTACAATAATGCCAGTCCAGCTATAAAACACTCCTTTAAAATTACGCACAAAGCATGTGGTTGAAATAGTGATACATGGTAGCAAAACGGTTAAGTTTTTAAGAGTTAAATATATTCCAACTTTTTTCTGCGTGTTCTGATTTTCGAGGTTTTCAGTAGCAGTAGAACAAAGCATTTATGAATCATTTAACGTACAAAGCACCTGCTTGGATTGCCAACACAAATGTTGCGGTGCGGGACGACAGTCACTTTTTAATATTTCCGTTAGCTTTCGATCTTAAATGAGCAGTCAACATGTTAATCAGGTGACGCATGTAGGATTTGTGGTGGACAAAGCGGCGCAGGGGCGGGTTTTCTCCGGGTTTTCCGGTTTCCCCTGCTATTGCATTCACCTAGTGCTCCATCATCATTCCATGAATCACCAGCGTCATTGCCTGCGGTGTCATAAGCGGGCGTTAAACGCTGCAAAAAATTTAACTAATGTATATCAATAAAACCGTAGGCATGTACATTCTCATGGTTGAGCTGGAGCATATGTTTTACCTTTTCATTAAGAAGTGAAAAAAATGTGATTTATTCCATTCACATGAATTTCACTAGCTATTCCACAAAGAAATTTCCCCTATAAAAGATTATCATGCTAATCGGGATAAACTTTAGCAGAAATGGTTTTATTACTTGCATCTTTGTAAGTAAGGGAATAGACTAGGCTAAATTGATAATCAAGGTTTTGAAAAGCTGCTATTGTATGATACAATTGAAATTCTTTATTTCATAATGTTTAATGCCCACTTTAACTACGTATGGCACCCCAGACGATGACACTATGATACATGGAAGGAGACGGAGTACCTGTGGAATATAATGGCAGTGGAAACGGGAGAACTCGGAGAAAACCCACCCCTACGACGCTTTATCCACCACAAATCCCACATACGGTCACCTGGGAGTGAACCCGGACAAATTGAAACTCGGTTCTCGTTTGCATTTCCGGGAGTAAAACAAAAGGTTTGAAACGAAAGTTGATTTCCCACCTGAGAAACATTTAAGTAGTTTAAAATTGAAACAAATAACAAGGAATATCTAAAATATACATGACGTTAGTAGTGTATTTTAATGAGATCTACATTTCTGGTGCAGCAAGCATTTGTCTACCTCTAATGCTTTACGAGTTATACAAACGTTATCCAGAATGAAAATGTCATCAGAGGCTGTTCCCACAAAATTCAATATATGCACTACGTTTGTCATCAAAATGTCTTAAACATGTGGCATTTTAAACAAAATAGTTTAACCATTTTTGAGAAAATCAACATTTTCGAACACTGTTCCATGTAAATGGAAATTGTGGGTAGGGAATTTTTTTGAAAATCTATCGTTGAAAGATACTGAGCTTATGTACCAAATTTGCTATTTAACCGACTTATCATTTTGAGCTATGATGCCCACAGACGCACGCACACGCGCGCGCACACATACATACACACACACACACACACAGAAGCACACAAGAGCACAAAATGCTCTTTTTTGGTTTCAGATTTCTTACAAATGTATTTCCTGTGAAATCTTGGTAGCAATTTCTGGGTGGAATACAATATTTTCTCTATCTAGCTCGTACATTGTACATGCGTGCTAGAAAAGACAAAAAGGATGATTAATGTACTATATGATGTCTTTGTTACTTCCCCCCCCCAAAAATAAAATACATTTTTTGTCAGACCGAAGTTAAAGCAAAGAACATTTTTGTTTATTATTCAGTTTCGTTTTCATTTCACTTAAAATAAACTGTGGTAGGCAGAAATATTGTATTTCAGCTACAAATTTCATATCGAGATTTCACCTAACACACTTGTCCCAAACCACCCATTACATGGAAAAAATTACTGCGATATCATAGGTTCGACATATTGATGTGAATAATTAAAGCGCCTATTATATTTTATGTGAAGAACTTATGGGCTTCCATAATGACAATTTATTTTTTATAATTATGAAGCCAAAAGATGCACATAATATACGTATTTCAGGAAGAGCACAGCGAACTATATTGTACAGATTATAACCCCCCACCACACACACACACACATTGTGAAATTAGTTACTTTTCTCCCAAATGCAAATACATTAACCTTCCTAGACTTGCTTCAAAAGCTTCCAGTTCCTTCTATGTCTGCCATTGTTTTCTTTCCCCTAAACTTGTTAATATTCCACGGCCAGGAAATGCATCCTTCCATAATTACGGTTTCTGAGTTGCTTTCTCCGTACCTCCAATAAAATTTGAAGATTGTCTTTAGCTATTGTAAACTCCTAAATACTTATTGCTTTGTTTGAAATAATTTCCAGCTAAAAATATATGCGAATAAAATAACCCGCATAGAATAATCATTTCATGAAATATGCAAAAAATGTGAATTTGTAATGAGTTGAGAAAGTCAAGTGACTGTACAACATTTTATTTTTTTAAAACAATGAAAATGAGCAAAATGTGTAAGCATGTTCTTTTCGTCAAACTTTTTTATTCTTGTAATTTTGATTAGATAAATATGTGAGAATTTATAATCAGTTTCGTTATTGTTAATGGGTATGTAAACTGTGTGTTGCTGCCGCACTCCTAAGGTAAACGTCCGGTCATTGTTGAGAGATTAGGTCAGTTCAGATCGCTTTTCTAAGATAATAATCTTTCCGTAGGCAACAGCATGGCTTTACTTTTGGTGGTTACATACCAAGCCCATCTTTAGCCGGAATACACCGTTGCCACTTTTTTTCTTCCACGGTTTGATAGCCTCTTGCTTATCAGCGGAGACGGAGAGCGGGTCATGCTCATTGAGCGAGGCAAAACTAAGATAGCTCATGGCGGTTCTTCAATGACGGGTTTTAACTTGAAACAACCCCGCTGAGTTCTGCATATATTTTAACGCACGAATCTTTTAGCTGCACAGTCAAATATGGAGTAGTTGGGCCACTTGGTATCGTATCTGAACAACTCTGTCGATTTACATAATTAAATCAGCACCACCGGTGTGCCGGAATTTCATCCCGCAGGAGTTCTTTTACAGTGTGTCAGTTGACATGAAGCTGTCACTTGTTTTAAGTATCTACTCTTAAAAAGCACGTGACCAGTTTGAACCCCTGAGCTTAAGATAAGGTTGCTAGCGCCTAACCGAATCGTCCAGACTGAAATTGTTACTATGATCACTGAGCTTCGAAGTTGTTCATAAACCCAAGCTGCTTTAGCCTTAGTAATTTCCATCGCACTGTGCCGGAATACTACAACTGGATATTAGAATCCACAGTCCACGGGGTTCGCAGCCCTTTTGGGCCCCTTGCGTCTAACATGAGCCCGGAAAGGAGCGATGAGAGGAGAGACCCAAAGTGCAGCCGGATCCCAATGATGACCTAGCAAGAATTTACAGTTCCAGACTGAACGCCCGGGCACACGAACCTCGAGTCTTCGGGGGTTCCTCGAAGTGGCCCTAGCCCGAAAGCTCCGGAAGGAGAGTCCTGATGGGGCGGCACCGGAGGACGCCATTAATAACCTCTACACTGTGCAAGCCACCATCCATCCGCAAGCCGACGAACCCTGTTTCAACCCTAAAATAGATGTCTAGGAGGTAATGGGAACAAGAAATGGTGGAAAGGAAAATCGGGATATGTAATGACACTTCATAGCATTCCCTGGGCACCTGGGGAAAGAGCGAAAAAACCAATGGGTCAAGAAGGCCGACCGCGAAGTCGAATCCGCGATCCGCCTATACACTCACACACACATAGGACGTGAGGTGAATGATGAACAAGTGCAAATAACTTGATATTCAGTCGAGAACAATGCTTGTAACACACAAGTATATCTCATTTTGTCCGCTTGCTAAAGAAGCTGTCAGGGTACCGTGTATGGAGAATATATTCAGTGGTTCTCAAATTGTATATTTTAGTTTTATTTCCTAATGAACACAATTTTAATGTATATTTATTTTGATACCTAGATAATAACAGCGCTTTACTTTGCTATGCACCGGTTAGTTTCGAATAATTTGCAGCCATTTAGTGCTCCTGTTTAAAGACCAAGGTAGCTTGCTTGTTGAGAAACTTTCTCACTCAAACGCATTAGTTCAGCAAAGAAACAATAAGCATTTACTTGGACTACATGGCTTTAGTTTTAACAGCTAAGGAGACATTAAATCTCGTACTTGTTGCATGTAATTTAACAACAGAATTGCATTACGCTCTTAAAGGTATATTCGTACTTTCTGCAACGTTTCTCATGTGTTGTTGGTACGCAGATTAATTCTAGACACCAACCTCTTCCTTTTTGTTTGTTGCTCTGAGTAGCTCAAACGGTTAGGCGCTAGTCTTCTGACCTCAAGGAAATGGGTTCAAACAGGGACCGGACCTGTGGTTTTCTTAAGTATGCTTTAAAGTGGCAGTCTCATGTCAGAAGATTTACTGACATTTAAAAGAACTCTTAAGAGACAAAATTCAAGGAAACCAAAGGCGCTGTTATGATCCTGGCAAACAACAGCTTCGTTAACAGGCATATAACTGTTTAAAGCCCCTGCTTTGCAAAGGCATAAATATTTATGTAAAATCATCTTAACAATAATTTATTATTATTATTATTATTATTTTTATTATTATTAGTCACCTTCATTATGAAATTTATTTTAATACAATTTACCGAATATATATTTTGATTTCGTAAAGCGGAAAAATCATTATAAACGGAAGTCTCACATTTTCATCGTTTAGTAAACAGTTTTATACGTATTAATATTATATGTGTATATGCTGTCTTTAAAAGAAAGGAAAATTGGCATTTTATGGTTTAAATAATTAATAACAACAAAGAGAAATACACCCAAAGTTTATTTCGTTGATGGTCAGGTGTACAAGCACCAGTATTTCAGATTATTGTTCGATGTTTTAAACACGATTGCTGATAGAGGATTCGTTTCCCCTTCATTTCCCATTTTTTCTATAACTTTTCAATGCTACTACTATTGCTACTACATATAATAATGATAATGATGATGATGATGATGATAATAATAATAATAATAATAATAATAATAATAATAATAATAACAGCAATGATAGTAGTCTGACTAGTTTGGGCCGACCAACCCGACTACCTACCTCACGGCCACACATGTAGCACAGAGGTAAGCAATCATCCAGCCTACATGGAGAGTAGATGTGATTAGTATCCTGCGTCCTCTAGCTGGAAGGTTGGTATGTGTGACCAAACGTAGAATGCGCATGTCAGCGAAGATTTAAAAAAAAAACAAAGAAAAAATACCTTATTCCAAATTAGTCTTATTTTGAAAATGATTCCTTTAACTTCCATCTTCTAATGAGGATTTTAAGTAAAACACCGCAGGTTTAAACTATTCGTACAAAAGATATAATTTAGGTTAATAGTAAAGTGAGTATCGTGTGAATCTCATGTTGGTGAATGAATTTTCCATAACTTTTATAACATGTAAAGCATCAATTGTAGAATGAAAGTGTAGCGCCGTTTAAAATATATAACGTTTGTCTAATTAATCTTTTTGTAGCATTTGTGCTTCCGAAATACTCACTATTATGTTTAGAGTTTTTCGAGGTTGATTTTGCGTTAAATATCTTGGATTTTTTTTTACGAAATGTTTATTTTTCATGCATGTGTTCGTTAGTAACAAAATATGACTCCCAGTATGGGAGCAGTCATGTTTGCTTTTCGTATCATTCATTTAACCAATCCATATTAGCTAATTTGATATTAATTCTGGTCATAAATCCATCGAAACTTAACGCAACTATAAAAAGTCAGGCTGTGTATGAATACTATGGGCTATAAGAATTATGCAGTTGGCAGAGAAATTAATGCATTTGCAGTGCATTAAAATCTTTAATAATAAATCATAAAACAATACCGTTTTCACGTTCAAAAACATGTAAAAGCAGCTGTTTTGTTCGAATTAATTTTAGCAAGACTAAAAGTCAAAGCTTACATATATGATAACTGGAATAAAATATGAAAAGTATCACCTATTTATATATTCCAAAAAAAATAATATTTATTCTGTCTTGATTTCATTATCGATTCTGTGCGCCACATTTCGGAACAAATACTGTTTCAAGGATAAAGTTGAGTAAGCGAGTAATTTCACTATGTAGTGCAGAACATTGGGCTGTTCCTCATCCCTCTAGTCCTGATTTAGTTACTGTTGTCATATTCGTCATGCTGTTTCCTACAGCAGTGTTTCATTAGGCACATTCCGGATAACGCAAATTTAGCTGCAGTTTGTTAGCACTTCGTGAAAGAAACATGAAAACAAATTCTTTTATAAGAACAGTCAACACCTGAATGAAGTAGTGGTTTTGGTTATTTGGTGTAGATTTTAACTCAAAGATATTTCTGGAAACACTAATCTATTGTTGTCCCTACCTAATGCAAATTAGTTTAAAACGCTGTAATACTTAAAAGGCAGAATAAAAAATTTGTGTAACGATTTAAAACCGACAAATATGTTTTAAGAATAGTTGCAACAGCTTACACGAATCATTTATGAGTGAAACAATGTGTCATTTTAAAATGAGATTTTATAAGTTAAATAAGCACTGAACATTTTAGATGTTAGAACAGAGTTAACTTCATAAAATGTTCAAGTTTTAAAGTACAAAACTGTTAGGTTGAGTTGAGATTCAGCTAAGTTAATTTTGCATATCATGTTAATGTCATTTAAGTATTGTTCCGTGAAGTCACCTACTGTCGGTTCCGTTCTCTTAAGATTTCTATGAAAGTTTCTAAGATTTTTGGAACAATAAAGACAAATATATAAGATAAGATGAGTTAGAAGTTAAGAGTAACGCAAAGGTTGTGTATTCAGTAAATGCAGCACAAAATCACAGGTCGACCATAATGGGTATTTATGTTTACCACTTAGCCCTTGGGAGGATGGGACGAAGGGAGACAATAAGGGCAAGCAGATCCGGACGACGATGTGTGCAAGCAAAGAAGGGTCCCTAACGATTCCTGCATGTCTCTAGCCTTAGGCTTGCTAGTTCTGTCTAAGCTATTCGCAATCCAGGGATCCTGTGGCAGTCGAGGTAGCTCGCAGGAAGGGGGCTCAATAAGTCTCGTCAAAAGCCAAAAAATCCTGTCCTGCCGAAGTACACCAATCGCTCGCATGGTTCTGCAAGCCTTAAACTGATAAATAGAAATTATGGGGACAGAAAACTAATGGCGGAAAGGGAACCATCTCGGAATTAACCTACCGATACGGAGAAACCGTGAAAGATCACATTGTGGCAGTTGCCGGCCAGACAGGAATCGCTCCCGGGACCTCGCGAATGCGAGCTTGCTACCGCAGAGCCAGCTTTCTCAGTCATTATAGATGCACTTCTTAATTCTTCTCTAATATATCAGCATCTGGTAAGCTTTTCTGCCTGAAGAAGTACCGTTAATTTCGATTGTTACTGTTTGTATATTAGCTGCACTATTTCTAAAACAAGACTAATAGTAGGTTTACTCTACAGTAATATATTATTTATTAATTGTAAGAGAATTTCAATAATATTAAACTCTAAAAAAGGTAATTATTAAAATAAGATAAACGCTAACATAACCATTCTGGGCTAAAGCTGCTGTAGAGCAAGGAACGGCAATACCTAAAATAAAATACAAATGCTGATATTTGCCAAAGTAAACACATTTGAATTTCTTCTATGATTATTATTTATTAAAGAGAAAACTAAGCAAACATGGTTTTATATCATTTAAACAACTTCTGTTACAACTGAAGCTATTCGGCATCAGCGAGAATTTATCTTCTTAAATAAGAGTAGAGTCTTGTCGATATCACAATATACCTACTTATTTGCTATACACCTGAAATAGGCAACTTTCCTCATCCACTCTATAATCTATAATTGACCCTTCGGATTTCGGTCTGCTTGGGTAATTTGAAGAAAGAACAGATAATGCTATTTTCTTGCTGCGATGTAAAGCACGCCACCTACTCCTGCCAGGGAATTGAGATTTTTTTATTTGTTTTTGTATATCCTCATGCGTAAACGTATAAAATTTAGGAAAATCTCAGTTTCTGACTTACACCCGTAAAGGTAAAAGCCAAAGATTAAACAACGGCGGGGACACCTCACACACCGCGACCTATGTAGACCTATTGCGCATTAACACCCCCAGGAAGAAGGGATGAAGTAAGGGAACCACAGGCGGCCACAGGCCGGGTGCAGACCGGCCATATAGTCACGTGGAAGTGCCTAATTCTTTGAATGATAGTTTTTATCTCGGCACCAGGAGCACCAAGCAGCTGCTGCTAACATCACAGATTCCAGGTGTCGGCAACTGCCCCGATTCCCGCAGTACAACGACCACAACTCAGCCCCAATGCCGAGAATAGCATTCACAAAGAGCAAGAATTTGCGAGCCATCTGCCAGCACTACCACATTTCACGAGTCCAGAGGTATATACACCTGAAGGATGATAAGGGATTGACACGAAAGGGAATGAGGAAATGAAGTCGTGGAGAATAAGCACCTCAGCATTCGCCTAAATGACAAGGGGGAACCACGAGAAATCTCAAGTCAGAGTACGCGTTCGACGAGGATGGAACCCGCGACCTCTCGGAGGCGACCTGCACACGATACCACGGTGGCATGTCGCTTGGTGACTAAATGCGGTACTTGAATGAATGAATGAATGAATAACTGTATTTATTAACATAGCAATATCATACATAGAATTTCAACAGTCGCACGGGTCCACAGGCCGTACGTGCTTTTGTAATACACATTACAAGCAATATAAAACAACAACCACAACAGAGAATTAAAAGAGTAAACACGAAAATAAAAAGACAAAGGAAATACACAGTCAAAAACAATATTAAACAACAATAAAATTAAGAGTGAATCCGAAAATAAAGTTACAAAGATATTCAAATATAGCAATTTAAATTTACAGCACAGAGTACACCTTCATAAATGCACCCTCTTATAATAGATAATTACACTTATAAGACATATATACACATAATATATACAACCCTAGCACAACAGTGATCTAAGTATGACATAATATATATGTATGTAGAACATTGTAGTCACTTTTGTTTAGTTGATCTTATTCCCCCCCCCCCTTCTCTATTGGCAGCCTCCTCAGATCTCAGCTGTCTTGCCTTAAGTATACATTTACCTAGCCCGTCCATGTTTTCCGTGCCTGCCAGTAGCGTCCAACATGCTTCTATCCCTACATTCGCAGTGGTAAAAAATCGCGGCAAATATTTTTCCCGCCATTCCTCCGTACCCCTACATCTTGCCAAGATGTGAGTCCACGACTCTTCCTCCTCGCAAATGGGACAGATTCTCGTACCATTCTCGTCAGAAAATTTCGTGCTCCTCCATGCTCCTAGTCTAATCCACGCGAGCCCCTCTCTAATGAGTTTGGTACCTGTTTTTATGTATTGCTCCATACCCCACTCCGATTTCAGCCCAGACTGTACTTCTAATGACACCATCTCTGTGCATTGCGCAATCATTTGCTGTCTGTCAATATCACAGAGACGTTTCTTAATTTTTCTCCAAATACTTCGCCTGTTTTCCTGCCCCGCCATCCAAATGTCTCCCATCCCAATGGTTTCCAACCCTTTCTTTAATGTGGACCTGCGATACGTAGTGTTTTATCTTAATGAGTATTTTATTTTAATTCAAATTGAAGTAAGATTTCCCCACAGAAATTTGTTTAAACACACTTCCAAGCATGGAATCAACTTTAACAATAGCGACCTTTCCTTTACCCTGACAGCGAATGGAAGGGCATTCCTACGTTTTACTCAAAGATTATTAAAATTTAACTGCTTTTAAGTACAACGGAAATTAATCTTCCTGAAAGAGTTTTAGGACATCAGAAGTGGAATTATTCTGAAAGTTACGCCGTTAAAGCAGGACAGATTTTAATGCATATAAGAGCAGACTGCACAACGATTGGGGAACTTGAATGTGGAATGAAAGGAAGAGTAATTATGAGTTAAAAAAGCTGTTTACCATTACACAGAGTAATTAGAATAAAGAAAGCAGGACACCTTGTTGCGGTGGGTATCTTTTTCATGCTTGCGTTGGTCGCCACTAAAATTGGTGATGCTATTCTTGAATGTTGTGGGTAATATTAAAATCCTCCTAAATAAGATTGTGTTTTATAATTAATACTAGAGTACTACATATGAGCGATCTTAACCGGCTTCGACCCTCGGTATTTCTGGTCTTTCTCAATGCATGGACGCTCGCATCCATGCTTTCTTTCCAATTGCTCTAAATTTCCCGAATGTTCGTGTTCTGTTTTAACCACTAGAGCAAGATATTTGTGATAGTTAATGTTCACGTTTGGTATGTTTGGCATGAGTACCTGCATAAAAATAGCGTATACTATTTTGCAGTATTGCACTGTATTCGGTGATGAACGACTCTGTCTGGCATAATGGAAACCGCAGTTTGATTTCCCTTGGTGAACACTTGTTTGTCTCTATTTAATGCCGTAGTATTAGGTTTTCATAAATGTAAATGTATTTATAAAATATATACCACTAAGCACAAGGAAAAAATTACACAATGCAGAACACAATTTTAAAACAAGCTATATACTGTTGGTGTTAAGGTAGCTGTCTCCATGTAAGTGGTTTTCTCATACTTTATTTCTATCTTTGAAAGAAAAATGAGAAAATCTGCAAAGGTTTGATGAGCCAATAAAATACCTCATCGATGTTTACTTTCTCCGACGGGGTCTCAACAGAGTAAATGTTGCTTAACTAAAGAACAGGATATTTTTGCAATCTTTTATGTATTTAAACCAAAAAAAAAAAAGCATTTTTACGAAGAAATTAACTGAAATAAACTCAAAAGCCTTGACATTTACCAGCGAGTCATATGTAGAAGATGAGGCAAATCCACTTCGATTTTGCTGCTGAGGATCACAAAAGATTTCCTGACACGAGGAAACAAATGATACAGCCAAATAAACTAATCAAAAAATGTTTGCTCCGAGCAGGAGTTGCTCAGACACCATTTAAAACACAAACAACAAAAGACTATAGCACCAACTGCAACAGCAGATGGAATCTGAGCATAAGGAGTATTTGCGCGATATGGAACAATTTGAGATACGAACCTCTCAGTAGCAGATGAGATGCAGTATTTGGAGAACAACCAGAGGGGTGGCAAACTTGACGCTGCGTTATCTCAGAATGTAAAGCACTTAGATCTACTGAAACGCCCTGATAAATAAGAAATATTTCAATGTTACAGGCAGCATCCTATGGAAACTGAAGTTTACCAACCAAGGAGCACCAGCTGGTACAAAGTTGTATAAGTGTCTAGAAAATTCTCAATTGCTTCTTATACATTAACCTGAGTAGGGCAGGAGTTGGAAAAGTAGAGTCAGACTAAAAACTTCAATGCCATAGCCGAGATTTGAGCAACGGATCGCCTTGTTTCCATTCATTTGCTCTAACCACTGAGCTACCGTGGCAACATGCCGACACGACATTAAATTCTGTGGCATTAAGTCTCAAGTGAGTGGGAAAATTGAACGCCATGTTGGAAATGTTGTATGGTTGCAAAGCGCAATATGTATTCACAATAATACATAGTACAGTTAATTCTATATTTGAGGGGCTCGGCCGTAGAATGTCGTAAGTGGCATATATTTGAGAATTTTGGTTTTTACTAATAAAACATGTTTTGTCACTTGGATATTTAGATACAGTATTGAGTACTTACAGATACCACACAAATAACAGTTAAATGATGTTACTGCTTTCTGATATAAGTAAAACATATCCTTGCAAGTAAAACACCCACCATGCATCAGAAGGGTGTTTAAACGTATGCAGCATGTGTTTCGTCGATTAGGTGACGGCCCCCATGGCCACGCTCGCCATGGGTTCAAGTCCCGCCTTGTGCATGGGTGTTATATGTTTGTGCAATGTGTGTATGTTTGTGTAAAGGAACAGTAAAACCAGTAATCATACAGTAAATTTAGGGGGGGGGGACAACGAAAAAAAAAACAGGTAACACCATGCTACCAAGCAATCGGCACTGGCTTCGTAGAGAAATTCATGCGAACATGAGTGCTTGCCGTGTAGTCTACAGATGCCCGGCTAAAATATCTCCAAAAATCATAACAGAAAACCCCATTTCTTTTCAAAGGAATGTAAAACGAAAATTTCATGCCATTTTTTTTCCCCGAGGTTCATTTATCAGACAAAATTAACAAAACAAATATTTCCATTTACTATCAGCAGTGCTATAAATTTAGTATTAGAAGTGAATGCCTAAATGAACCTTTCTGCATACAGCTCATACATATGTTGGTGAGCCTTCCAGGGTATTTTCAAACAAGCGAGGTCTTCCTTCCAATGAAACATTTCCTACAAATGACTTACCTCAGGAACTTGAGAGATCTGTTCCAATTGATGCCACGAAGATGCAACGTCATGCTTTCAATAGTTTCCTGCTATTCATCACCGATATTGTTACAATATGAAGACTTCCAGCAGAGCAGACAATGAAAATTCGCGCGATATAAAAATATAAGTACTCTCTTAGTGATACTAAACTTGCAATACCTCAGTACCATAATGTGACTATCTTTGTGTCCCACCACTTTTTGTGTTGATAAAACAATATTATAACGCTATGAGAAAAAGAAGCTATTTAATTTGAATAAAATGGTCAAGCAATAGGTTGACTACACCTTAGCTATATAAAGTAGATTTCTATTCTTAGATAAAATATTTAACCCAAAATGAAAAACTTAAGGACTCTATTGTTCATATTTATAGCGCAACGCATTCCTTTTATTCTTTATTTATTCGTGTGTTGTTATAAATCTTGGATTGCTTATTTCTACCTTATTCAGGTTTTTAATTAATAGATTTTACACCGAGATTCTCATTTATGAAAAATAATACAATTGGAGATTATTTTACTGCTACATTTCTTGATAGAGCGGTATTTTTATTATTTTGCCACTAAAGATGTAAAAAATGTTTGAAGTAACATGGAAAACTATATTTTCTTTCCGCAAGACTAACAAGGTTGAACCAGCCAAATGCGTCGCATTCATACACGTACTTTTGTTTACATTGCCACTCACACACATATACATCGCCCTCCGTGGTGCAATGGTTAACATGCTAACTCCATACACCCAAAGTCGTGGGTTCAAACCCGGCGGAGGACGATGGATTTTTTCGGGTGTAAAAATCCTTAACATGGCTTCCTTCGGAAGAGAAGTAAGGTCGTTGGTCCCGTGTCGTAGAAATATGGCACGTAAAAGAACTTCAAGCCTGATAGAGAGGACTCTGAGCAAAATTAAGTGGTCTTTCACGCCCAATATAGAATGGGACGTTGAGAACAATAGCAGTTAAAGAGCGTCCATAAATAACATGCCATTTTATTTTTTCCACCCAAAATTCTTAGACCAGAGCTGGTTTAGTTTGTTTTCTTGCTATTTGGGTGTCACAAAGCATTTTATTGTTTCCGTTTGAGGTGTGGTGAGACGGATGCGGTTTATTTACGTTTGTTATAGATAAATAGTTAGATTTCAGGCTAAAGACGGTTGGTAGCTGTAGCCAAGTTTGTGGTATCATTTTTAATACTGAATGTATCATTGGTGGATGAATAAAGAATATTTGAGATGAGAAATCACAAGCTATGGCACTAATGCGTATCCTGAAGAGTAGATAGAGTAAGTCCTAGTTAATTTATTTGCAGATAAAAATCTTAGTGTGAAACAGGTTGGTTTGCTTATGCACTACTGTGGGATAAATTGTTGGGAATCTGCTCAGTTCTCTCAGATGTAAAAATAGTTAAATCATAACCCATTTATTATCTCGCACATTCATTTAGTTACTTATGGTACAAAATAACTCTTGTTTTCAAAATTGGAGAATTTATGCAAGAACAAAATACTAATATTCAAATATATTAAGAATTTGAAAAATTACATATCATCTGCCACCAATGGAGGGCCCAATTTTGTTGTGGTTTAAAAGAGATGTGTTTCCTAGAAGTTTGTGAGAGATATGAGCTGAAAGCTGGTATCGATACATCTGCAAAAACAAGCTTCAGGAATCACTACCACGTTTACAAAGAAGCAGTTTGTGTAGTGTGTTGGTCAAGGATTCGTTCAGTCAGTTGTGACATGCAAATCGATTTAAAAGTGCCGATTGTTACCTACGACAGCCAGGCATTTAGAGTGCTGCGGAAGTGAAGCAGCCTGGTCTTCAGTTCGAGCACCGTAAAAAATATGCGGAAGAGGATAATAGGGCTCCACCGCTGCTATACACCACATAATAAGACACAAAGCTGTAAATTCCCTGGGCTGTATAAAGCGGATATTTTACGGGGAAGCGTCTATGAAACCCGTAAGTTTAACATGCGTTTTTGAAATTGTGTTGGAGTACGTCGTATCTTCACCAATATTCACACAGAAAACTTCATGCTCCTAATTCTACCATTTAGAGAAACATTATTTGTGAATTTTTGGTTAAGAATTTCTATTAAATCCAATATGGGACCCATGCCAAACATATTTGCATATACATTGAAATTGTAATATTATATTTAGAATCTATGAATTTAGAATTTATGAATTTATAATTTAACTCCTTATTTGTCTCTTAGACAAGTAATGTTATAGTATTTAGTTCCTTTTTTATTATTATAGCTGTTGTACCCCTTGTTACATACATTTCAAATTTTGTTATCAATGAACTAAACTCTGTTAGAATTTGTTTCTTTACCTCTAGTAAGCTTTTTAGGCCTATTGTTTGAAAACACACACACACACACTGCACACCACTCATGCCGTCCTTCGTGGTCCAGGTGTAAGTGTTAGCCTCTGGTTCTCAAGGTCACGGGTTCAAACCCGGCGGAGGGTAATAGGTTTCTCTGGACATAAAAATTCTTAACATTGCTTCCTTCGGATGAGAAGTAAACCCATTGGTCCCGTGTCGTAAATTTACGGTGCGTAAAAGAAACTCAAGCCTGATAAAGTTACCTCTGCAAAAACTTAAGTGCTCTTTCACACCCAACATAAAATGGGACTCTCAGAACCACAGCAGTTAAATTCCGCCTATAAATTAAAAAATAAATACGTAAATTCAACAACACGCATATGCATACATATATATTTATTGTGAGTGTGTGTATGTGCGCGCGAGCGCGTGTATACGGGTGTGTTACCAAACTGGAGATTTTATTTAGTTGCCTTATACACTTTAAGGCTGAATATTTCCAGTCCTGGTCTTATAGGATTAGTATATAGTCTGCAGGTACCTTTGACGCTTAAAAAAATTGGATGTTCATTTTTGTTTCACTTCTATTTCGTGTTTAGTATCCAGGTCATAGCGGCGGCTTTTCCCCTTGGAACAATTGATCATGCCGATATTTTATACTGGTTTATTTTTTGTATCGATCTTTAGATTTGTGATTTTAAGTTTTCTGCACACATTCAATTCTCATTCATACTCCAGACTTTGAAGAAGACAGGGAATAATCTGGAGTGGAGACAAATTTTCATTATTAGTCGGGAATCCAACCACATCCGTCGCACAGCAGCCAGGTGTGTTATGGACCAAACCCCAAATCATAATATATATTTTTTTGCTTTCTTTCCTTTTTTCCCCATCCATAACTACAGTGGTCATGTCAGTTTTTTTTTTAACTTTGGAACACATTACTTATTGGCAATACTGTTAAGATAAATGAAGCTTTACAAACACACGCTCTTTAAATACTATAGTTCTGAGTGTCCCATTCTCTGTTGAGAGTGAAAGACTGCTTAACCTTGTTGAAAGGCCCCTTTGTTCGGCTAGAGATTTCTTTATGTGCCGTAAATCTAAGACACAGGACCACGGCTTTACTTCCCTTCCAAAGGAAGTCATGCTAAGAATTTTTACGCCCGATAAAATACATCATCCTCCGCCTGGTTTGAACTCACGACCTTGGGAAATCTAGGCTAGTGTAATAACCACTACACCACGGATGGAGATGACAATTGTTTTGATCATATACAGTTAGTTATCATTGGATCGGTTTTTTCTTCCTTTTTTGGGTTTTATACAATCTCTCTCTTTGTATACATACATACATCACATATTTACAGTCTCTTTATACTGGGGAATATAGGAAATAATCTTGGCTACAATAAAATTCCCACCCCCAGCTGGTAATCGAATCTGGTGCCCCTCGCACAGCAGGCACACACTATTAGGACTGAGCGACGGGGCCAGAATATACTGGAATTGTCGATTAAAACGGCCAAGGGTTGACAAAAGTGGATGAAACAAGAGAACCACAGGCATATAGACCACGGAATCGCAAGGAGGTCCTCAGCATAGTAGCTGAAGGTTCTTCATCCCGACGACAGAATCGTCCTGGCAGCCATCAACAGCATGGGTTTCGGGTCTTGCCAAGCGTCCCCGCCACCATAAGTACTGTGACTACAACGCCGCCTGAACGCCGAGAATGGAATTTACACTGCGCATGCATTCGCGCCATCTGTCCAACACCGTCTTACACTATGAGCCTAGAAGCACACCTGGAAAATGATCAGAAAATTACATGAAAGGGAAATAATGCAAAGTAAGTCGTGGAGAATAAGCACCGCAGCATTCACCTTAGTGACTAAGGGAAGCCATGAAAATCTCCAGCTTTTAATGTTGAGCCCCGTGCCTGCATGTACAACCTTGAGATAAATGACAATGAAGGAAGTGATGAACAGAAACCCATGCTGGAAGAGGAATCATCCCAGCTTTAGACTGCCGACCCGGAGAAGCAGTAGGTGGTCGCCGAAGATCGAAGCCCGAATCTTCCGAATGCGAGTCGGGGGTGTTAACGCGGCCTCACTTCGATCACAAGTGATCTATAGATATCTGGTTCATTACCGATGGGATATTATTTTGTCATTATTTTTGTTCACATTAATTGTATTACATTGATATTCATATTATAAACATTCTATGTTTCCTTAGATAAATGTAGCAATACTTGTATACTTACTTCCTGTGCAATGACATGCAATTATTTGCTGTTGTTGGTTGTTTAGCGTCCTTTAATCCGGTAGGTAATATCTGACGATGAATAAAGTTGCTGAAATGAAGCTCAAATGAGCTCGAAGGCCATGGAGTCTTAACTTACTCGACATTCTTCTTCTCAGCATAAGGACAAAACCCGAATGAAACCTTACATGAGTAACTCACCCCAACCGAGATTCGAACTCGGGACCTCTTGAATGTGAGGAAGATACACTACTCCCATACTGAAAAGACGGGTACTCATATTACTAGCAACATAGTGATAAAGCAGTAGATATATTTTACCATCCCTGAAGTTGTCATTTAGGTTACCCATTGGAACAAAGTGGTCAGCCATTCGAGAACGCTGAATATGTAGGTGCTGTATATTGGCTAGATATTCATGTTTTCATACTTAACAACAAAGAACCTGATTGCCTCCGTGGTCGAATGGTCAGCGAGCTGAATTCTCACCCGTAGGTCCCGGGTTTGATTCCCGGCTGGGGCGGGGAAGTTTTCTTTAACCAGAATTATTCCCTTTCCACCTCATAGTCTGGAAGTATGTATGTGTGTGTGTTTGAGGAACATAAAACGTTTAAACCCAGCGTAAAGAACCAACAGACAACGAATTGTTTCTAATGCACAGCCCCCGATCAGATGTTAAAGGGGGCTATATAAATGAAAAAAAAAAAACAAACAAACAAAGAACGTCTACCACCACCTAATCAATAACCATACTTTGCTTCATGACACAAGAACACCCGAACCGTTTTCTACTCTGTTGCCCTTTGCATAATATTATTGCCCTTCTAGTCTTGAATTTATCGTGTTTTATCCGTTAATTTTTGTCTACCTGCAAGTAGCAGGGCAAACTTAAATTGAATTAGCGAGTGTATGTTCATGTAAGTTTTTGAACGCACCGCTGATCAGAGAGCCCCTATAATACCAAATCCGCCACGCTTACGTTCAGACAGGAGGGCGTTGGCGTGTTAATGGATACCAAGCTTGTTTTTTTAACATTAACTCCGCTGACACTTAACTCCCAAGTGGTTATACAGTAGCAGTGCCTTTCTTACCACATAACCATGAAGCTTCATAGCATTAAACGTCACGAGCACTAAAGTGCGGCAAGTTGCTGCAGTAATAGGGCTTTACCGGTGTGTGATAAACAAACATTTTATTTATGAAGACCTTGTTTCTTTATGGTCTCTTGGAGTGAGAATCTTGTAAATTAAGGAAGTCGTTGGGGTGGTTTTATTACGAGAAAGACTGGGGGACAATTAGTATCATTAGAATCGTCTTCCTTGTAGCTGCCCTGTATATTTAGCAAAAGGACGAGCGAGAGAGAGAGAGAGAGAGAGAGAGAGAGAGAGAGAGAGAGAGAGAGAGCGTCAAGTTAATGAAGTGCGCGTGTACTTAAAATGCACTAAAAACAAGTATTTATATACACACGCGGCAAAGCTGTATAAGCTAGCGTGTAAACTACTTCTAGCATTATTTACGTGTATGCCGTTGTAAGATATACGCTCCTGTTGGAAGAAGGTGCAAAATAAAGACAAATTTAATATGATGTAACAACGAACGTTATCATAAAAACAATAAAAAGTGCGGCGAGTCTAATAAAACTAATGATATTAACTCAAAAAAATAACAAGGATAGAGTAGAATGCCGAGAAAAATTTAAATAACCTTGCAGTCAACATTAAAATCAAAATATTACAGCCCAGAGCGTTTATAAGGTTGGGGATAAATTATCGTATTTTACAGATGAACGCGTTAAGAAAAACTAGTTCAGAAAATTATACAGGCTGGGAGGTGAGTAAGTGAAAATAATTTGATATTTAGTAGAGAACAATGTGTAAAACATATAAGAGTATCTCATTTTTACCGCTTACTAATAGCATTTTCATAAATGAAGCACATATTTCAGCGTTTTGAACGGACCTAAACTGTGTTTACATACATTACACCACCCAAAGTTGGGCAAAGGGCTGGGACCAGAGAAAGTTCATCAGTGAGACCTGTTACGTAAACAACCGTATATGTGATGTAGGTAATAATAGCCATCCTAAAAACATTGTGAAATTTTCCTCCAACTAACAACCTTAGGAAATAGTGAACAAAACTGCAAATACTGGATCAACACATCGTCCTCAAATGCTGGTACTGCCCACTCTCTATATCATCATCATCAACTCTTCATGGATTAGGAGGATTCTCCTGTTCCGGCCTCATATTTCTTCCCATCTTTTAACTGGTCTTCCTATTGTTCTGTAGCCTAGAGGTTTATATTTGTATGACTGAAATGGAATGCGAGAGTTATCCATTCTTTGTAAATGGCTTTCCCATTTTTCTCTATTTATTTGTATCCTTTCTTTTAAGCAAAAAATGTCTAATTCTTTCCTTATGTCTTCATTTCTAATATGATCTTGTCTGGTGCAACCTTTTACTGCTCGGAGATATTTCATTTCTGCCGCTTGTATTTGGCTCCAATCTTTCTTTTTAAGAGTCCATGTCTCCGAACCATACAGTAAAACTGGAACAGCCATTGTCTTATAGAATTTTAGGTTTGTATCTTTTCGGGTTTTCCTTTTTAAGGTACGAGCTATTACTCCACAAATATATTGGAACTTACTCACTTTATTATTTATTTCTTCATTGTTTGTCTTGAAGGTTACATTACAACCCAAGTAATTAAATTTTATCACCTGTTCTAACACTTTATTGCTTAACACTATCTTTGATCTTTTTATATGTTTTCCTATAAATGCCATTATCTTTGATTTTTCTATTGATATATTTAAACCATAATCCTGGATCAATTTTTGTAGCTTGTACATACTTATTTGCAGCTTATCTTCTCGGTCTTGTATTAACATCATGTCATCTGCAAAGAGTAGCATATTTAAGGCATTATCTTTATTTATTTTTATTCCTAATGGTATTTCATCTTTTAATTTTCTGAGAATATCATCCATATAGATATTAAATAAAAGCGGAGATAAACTACATCCTTGTCTTAAACCATTATTAATTATCATATCTTGTGATAATCGTCCATTTCCTAAAACTATTTTTATTTTTGTTTCTTGATATATATTCCTGAGTACATCTATCAATTGTTTTGGGTATCCTTTTTTATCTAATATATGCCAGAGTCTAGTTCTGCTTACCTTATCAAAAGCTTTTTCTAAATCCACAAAAGCTATATGTGTTTCTAAATTATATTCTCTTCTCTTTTCAATAATTTGGTTAATAGAAAATATATTATCGGTGCAGGATCGTCCTTTTCTAAATCCCATTTGGTTTTCTAATAATAACGGTTCTGTAATTATACTTAGACGTTTGTTTATGATTTTTGTATACAGCTTATAGCCTGTGTTCAGGAGACTTATACCTCTGTAATTACTACATACATTTCTTTTGCCCTTTTTAAATATATTGATAACGTGTGCATCGTACCAGCATTTAGGAATTCTATTCGTTTTCCAACATTTGTTGATAAAATTAAGCAGTCTTACATTTAATTTATCTCCTCCATACTTTATTAATTCTGCATTTATTCCATCTGGTCCTGGAGCTTTTCTATTTTGCATGTTTTGTAAAGTTAATTGTAATTCTTCTTCGGTGATTAAATCTATAGATGTTTTAACTGTTACTTGATCCTCTATTGACTTTCCATTTTCTTCTAATTTATACCATAGTTCCTTATAATATTTCAACCATTCTTCTTCAGATATATTGTTTATTCTCACTTTGTCTTTCTCTTGTTTTGTTAACGTCTTAATCACTTTATAGGCAAATTGTTGTCTGCCATGTATGTCGTTTTCTATCTGGCTAATAAAATTCTCCCATGAATTCTGATGTCCTCTTCTTGTAATTGCCTTTGCGATGTTTCTTTTTTCTTTATAATTTTGTCTTGATTCTTCAGTTTTATTTTGTAGAAATCTTTTATACGCTGCTTTTTTGTTGTCAATAGCTTGTTTAATTTCTTCATTCCATATTCTTAAGCCAATTTTTCTTCTATATTTATTTCTTCTTCCGATTGCTTCTTCTGCTGCTCCTTTGATTGCTTTAATTATATTGGACCATTCTTTATCAATATGTTCTTCTACTTTTGTATCTTCTAGGCAAATGTTTAATCTTTCTTGATAAAGCCTCCTGATACTAGGTTCTTGAAGTAGGTTTATTTTGAAAACCGTTTTATTTTGTTCCTCGTTTGCCCTTATTTTTGATTTTTTCCATCTTGTCCATAATTCTATTTTAGATATCACTAAATAGTGGTCGGAGGATATATCACAACCCCTGTAAACTCTAGTATGTATAATCTGTGATATTAATTTTTTATTTACCATAATATAATCAATTAATGATCTTTGACCACGTGCATTCCATGTATATTTATGAACATCTTTCGTTCTAAAAAATGTATTTGTTATCTTAAGTTCATTAAAAGTTGCAAACTGTCGTAATTGTTTACCATTTTCATTAATGTGGTCTTCTCCAAATTTTCCTACAGTTTTAGGTATAGGTTGTTTCCCAACTCTTGCATTTAAATCTCCAGCAATGATCATATATTGGGTTTTGCTTTTATTTACTTCTTCTTGTAATTGTTCATAGAATTCTAAAACCTCTTCCTTTTTTCCCTCTTCAGGACTATACACTCCCACAACAATTAGATGTCCTCTGGGGATTTTAAACGTTACTTGTATAATTCGTTCATTAATAAAAGTATAGTGTTCAATTCTCTTTGTCCATTTTTCATCAATTAGTATTGCTACTCCTTTTGCTGCTCTTTGTTTTAATGAAACCCCACTATATACTAAAGTGTATTTCCCTATCTTTTCTGTACCTTTTAATTTCTTTTTAGTTTCAGTAAGTACCGTTATATTTACTTTCATTGTTTCTATTTCTTTTACTAGTTCTTCTTCTTTTGTGGATATTCCTCTCACATTCCATGTTCCTATTTTTAATGGTTCTGCAATTCCAAATCGTGCGTCCTTTTTCTTTTGCTGTGGTCGAAATCCGATATTATCAATCCGGCTATTATTTTGAGGCTGTTCAGTATGTAAAAGTTTCACTCTGGCCGCGGTACGAACGCTGCGCAGAGCTAGTTCAGTGGTGGGGCTGCCACCTCTCTGCTCCTGAACTCGCAGATGCTTTTCGGGCATTTACCCTAGATGTGTTGTCTTCACCTCGACTTTCGAGCCACATCCACCCGTTGTGCCAGTTTTGGTCCACCCCGAGTATTTTATTTCCTCGGTACCACCTATATCTAGGAGGCATTCCCCGATCCGCCACCTGGGGATTGGCACTAAACCCCTCTCTATATGTAACATTAAAATTAATTTATAGTTTCAATATGTTTGTCTAAGAGAGATAATTGTGTTTGTATGACATTCCCCCAAGAAAATATATATGCAAAGATTTACACATTCGAGCAATGCAGTAACTTGGGGGTTTCAGTCGGAACATATCAAGCACTTGAGACGCCTCGTCCTTTAGCTGTGCAGCTGGACACACATTTGCCTCTAAAGTAGATTGCTCCTGTTTACAGCTGAAACTATAAAGTTGCCTACTCACAATGAAATTAAACTGAAAATCAAGATTGCTTGAGGCCCATACTAGTTTAGAGAACCTAACTGATGTACAGAATGCAGCTGCTAATTATTTACCTTTTATTTTGTTTAATTATTTACGCTACCCACTCAAATGCACTCACAGATTAATGAGAAGAGACATTCTTCGTTTGGAAATATCAAACACTTGAAATAACTAAAGAGAGAAATTATTTAATAGCCTAATAAACATATAAATATAAAGTGAAAAATAAAATAAAAAACACGAAAGTCTGGCAATAGTATTAAAGCAGCATTATTCAATAAGGATAAATATGAAACGTTACATGCACGCAGGAAACAGTTTAGCAGGAATAAGAACAGACCAGGAGCGAAAGACTTTACCAATGAGCTGCCTTAGGCAATATTTACAACGAGCAGAATATGAAGCAGTGGAAACATACGTAATGCCGGGAATTTCTAGTCACCCAAAATCACTCTAGTGGACAGACAATAAAATCAAGCGAAATAATATAGGTAAAAATGTTATAGTATATGCTTGCAACTTTTTAAAATATGGAAGAAATAAAAAGTCTCCAAAATCAGGTCAAATAGAGTAAAAGACATTGGGCGTGAAGTAAACAAGTAGTCTAGTGAAACAGCTCAGTTTCTGACGATGGCAACATCACCATTCTAAGTTTTACCTTGGTGCTCATTCGTATGGTAAAATATTACCTGGAAGAGTTTTACGTCAGTGGGAAGTCATCTATGTGAGGTCAAAGAAATGATCAAAGCACGAGGAAGCTCCAATGTAACCAGAATAAGCTAAAATGTTTATAACTAAGGTCAATATTCTTATTTGAGTGTGGGAGTAGGCGAATGTGAAGTCGTTTTTCAATAGTAGGGAGAATTACTCAAGGTGCGGAAATGGAAGGATAAATAAAGGGACAGTTACAAACTAATTGGTGGCATTTTTTTACCTCCGGTACATACATCCCTTCTGAGAAGTAAGACACTCAGTTTAAAGAAATTCTTCTCAGAATTTATCTACCTCATCGGAGCTAGTTGAAGACAAAACATATGTTATCCCCTTTGTGCCAGATGTAGCGTATTTTACAGAAATATTTTTGTTAGGGTTTTATATTTCATCAATGTCTTTTTAAATGTCTTAGTATACTAACCTTTAACAACAACAACAACAACAACAATATATATGAGTAGTTATAGCCAATTTGTATCAAAACATATTATATTTTAAATAAAACTGTTCTTTTATACTTAAGAAAAAGCAAACCCTAAGTAACTGCAACCCTTTACTGTCCAAACAAGATATCACAACGGTTATTTTACTTGGGTCCTCCCCTTTCTTTAATGCAGTCGCTGTGTTTCAAACTCGCGATGTTTGGCTTTAAAAGAACATTCAGTACATTTTTCTTGCTTTATGGATCACTATTATTCAAATCGCCTCTGTTGTGATTCACTTTTAATTGGAATATGAAGGCCTGTTTAAGAATTAGAGGAAGAGCGCCAAATGTAGTAAAATAAATCCGGTATTAAAGAATTAAAATAAACTCTTCCTACCAAGCAGAACTTATTCAGCCTACATCAATATTATCCACCTCCACTTCCCTTCCCCCAAGAAAAAAGAAAAAAACAAAGAAAGAAAGAAAAACGTCATAGGAAACGTAGCCAACCTGGTCACAAGATGCGATAACATTTAGAAGTATGCTTACTGTTGTGGTATCAGCTCACACCCGTGACGAGCTGTATAAAGTAAAAGATGGCGTTATTGCTCCAACATTCAAATATAAAGTGAGGGATTAAAGTACGGCCCATCTCCAACTGTCACTAAATTATTTTGCATAACTCATGATCTAATGTAGTCTCCTGTTTTGCATTTATTAAGGGCAACAACATATACTGCACTGAACTGAAAGAATAGCCTTCTGAGGTTGAAATTGCAGATAGTATTATTTACCTGCTTACGAGCGAAGGAATATGTTTATGCTGCATCTTAAATTGCAATAAATAATGCTTTACCTTAAAAATTTTGCATAATTTGACAAACCCTACTTATCAGATATAGCAATTCTACAAATATGTATTCTATTAATCAAAACCAGATGACCAAAAGCTAATTCAGAAGCTTAAAACATAGCACTGAGTTGTACATTTGTTATGTTAAAATAGTTCTACAATTGTCAAATGTGAAGATACAAATAAATGCATTACACTTAAAACATTTAAATATTATTGCTTTATTGGGGAGGTTTATTAATATCCCTATGGATGGTTTCTTGAGATGAACTGAAACTCGCCAGAAGAACATATATACGTACTGTTAGGGCTATAATCACAGAGAAGTTTTATTGATAATTGAGACCAGTGTAATGTAAACATTACATGCATATTTTCTTCATTTGCGGACTAATAATTTTACTTATTAAAAGCGCAATATTTTTTCAGGTTGGTTAGTACCTTCAAGTAGGTGAGGCACACACAAGCCATTGCGTTAACTTCCTCGAGATGAGGAGTCAGAAGGTACAACGTTGAGTGGGCAGGTCTCGCGGTAACGAATGTTGTATCGGAAGTGTGTTCGAATGCTTTATGCTACAATTACGCCTCACTATCTAGGCCAGCAGGTCACGTTATTGATATGCGAAAACGTGGGTGCAAAACGGACACTATCTACTGAAAGGTGTAGTTCATTTCAAGGCGCAATTAGACCCGTGCAAAAACATCAGTAGTAAATTATGCAACTGATTTGGGAGAAAACTGTTAGAGGAAGGAAAACAAGAAACAACACACCAAAGTGGATACACATCAAGGTACCACTTATCAACGTGCATATACCCTTAACACCCCGTATATCAATTACTTATATTTTGCAGACTAATGACAAGAGGTGTGATGCGTTCTTTAAATTCCATAGGTATATTTACTTATGCTTTCATGAGAAATAATGTAACACTATAAATAACTCAAGGAGACATTTTATATTTTATTGTCCCTTCCTTATCTTTGAGGGAACATAGAAGTGGTTTTAGTGATATGATTAAAATTGTCGATGTTTATATTGTTAGCTTAACAAATGTATCACAATTTAAAGTATACATTTGCAATGGTTTATTCTCCTTGGGCGTACGTAGTATTTGTTTCGGACGCTATTTTGAAGATTACGTTGGCTAATGATAGTCATTTTTCTCACGTTTAACTTTTTTGTTATTTTCCCATATTCAAAAATATCTTCTTCTACAAAAATACAGCCAGAGATATGAAAATGTTCCCAAAAGCAATTCAAAATGTGAGTAAAGAAATATGTGGTTGTAATTTTGATAATGGCCGTGAATTGGTTTTAGAAAATTAATTAGTGTAATGATGCAGTGCTTTTGCAGTTTTTGCTGTCGCTCTCAGGTGCACCTTGGTATATGAGTCGGTGCAGTTGCAGACCTTGAAATGTGTAACAATAGAAGAAGTGCTGCTCGCCGGTAACCAGATATTGTGGAATGCGAGACGTCTCAGTTCCTCTCGAAGCTTCGGCTTCCACAAGCTTCCTAAAGTTCTGTATCATCATTTTCTAGCTATAAAAGGAGGAAGAATTGCAAGCCGGATGTAGTCAGTTGTTACTGAATTTTTGTGAATCGTGTGTGACTGGAGTATTGGCACTGTCAACTATCTACGCGTCAAAGCGGCGAGTTATTTTTTATAGTAATGAATGAAACACTTTGTTTGTAAACATTTTTGAGGAAATAAAGACATCTGTTACAATATATATATATATATATATATATATATATATATATTAAAAAGTATACTATGCACTACAGAGGAATTTCAACCAAATGATATGTTACACATATATTAAGTAGTGTAACTTAAAAATAGTGCATGCAGTTCAATATCTGTAGAAGCAGACGAATTATGATTTTAGCCAATTAAATGACATACATTAATTTATGTATCCAGAACAAAACACAATTTTGAACGTAACTTGCCTTGAATACTTCTGTGATTGCCAGTACTGTCTCTACAAAAATTACTCTAGCTTCAAATACTTTATAAAACCACTTTTATCGCTTCGCTGTTCCCTGAAACAGTTTCTACCACCGCCTAAAGAAGGTAACATTGGCTGAATATTTATGGTACTTTCTCCTGCATTGCTGATGATCTGTGACTCTAGTGGATGATATTAGTGTCTTCACTCTTCAGCTGCAGAACTCCAGCTACTAAAATCAGATGTACAATCTGATGAGTGACTTAAATTAAACTTTGAAAGATACCTGTTTCAAAACAATAATGATCTTCAGCATATCCTTAAAAACGTGAAACTCTTCCAAAAATTTGTGTTTACCCTGTGGACCGAGATGGGTGAACGAGGCAATTGAAGCGATTCAAATCCCAACACTACCATCCTTCCTGACTGAAAGGTACATTCGCGGAGTTTCTCACACATATTGAAATAAAATTAATTAAATAGAAATACTAGGTGTAATCAATACTTACTGCACCACTTTTAGCTGCCCATAATGCTGATTATACATACTTTTGAGCCTTACAGATCGAGGAGTAATAATGAATAGGTCAGAAAACAAAGATATAACATGAATATTCTATTCCACTTTGATGTACGTGCCTATGCGTGCTTGTCGATCATGTTGTAGAAATCTAATAAACACAAATAAAAAGACAATATGCGCATTGTTATCAGAGTCTTGGAGGATTCAATTTGCTCAACATCCAATTGCACAAATGTATCATCTATCCCAAGCACATATTTACTTTTACATTTGTGTTTAACAGATTTCTACACCTAGACCCAAAAAACGTGCTTAATAATAGGCAGGTACAGTTAACTAGAACAGAATACTCACTATGTTATACCTGTATTTCCTGTCCTATTCGATATTAGGGGTCACCTCCTTAGCGCGGTGGTAGCACGGCTGCTTACCAAGCGGGAGACTTGGGCTCTATTCCCAGTACCGGCGTGGGTATTTTTCCCCAGCTGGGAGACTGGTCCGGGGTGCACTCAGTCTCGTGAGACCCCAAGGGGGCCATTTAAAAAGCTACTTGATGGAGAAGTTGCTGCTCCAGGTCATGAGGACCGCATTAACAGGCCGGAGGTTAATGCGCTGGCCACGTCTCACCCTCCAATACTACACCTCATCCATGACGTCTGTCATGGTTCGAGATGGGGGACGCAGCGACCGGGCGGTAGGTCAAGGTTCCTTGTGAGCTGTCGTGCCACGGAGTTATTATATTCGTTATTACACCAATATCTATAAGCCTCACCAACATATATAATTGCCACTATGGGTAGTAATTGGTGCAGCAAGTATTGATTATATATCGTAATTAATTTTAAATCAATGTCGATAAGACACTGCGCAAATGTACCTTGTGAGGCTGTTACAGTAATTTTTAGTCCCCATAATCAGAAAATGTGGCAGAGGGCTGGAATGTTTCCTTCCTAACGTTGCTTTCCAAATTGCCATTTCGTTTCACATATTGTCATTGCTCATCGCTTTTAGTGCGCCATGTAGAAGAACTGTAGCTAAGTACTACCAATATAGTAAACTATTTCCTTACAAAAGATTATTATTTAATCTATATGCTCTAATCGATACAAACATTAGCAAAATGATCTTAGTACTTTCTTCATTGTAATTAGAAGATAAATAAGGGAATGCACTAGACTAAAGCGATAGTCAAATCAGTTAAAAGATTATTCCTATGAGAAATGATTAAAATACGGATCTCTTTGTATGGCTAACAGTAAAACAAAACATATACAAAACAAAAGAGGACTTCCCGTTTGAGAAAATTTATTTCACAATTAAAACCAATAGCAGGGAATGTCTCGTAAATTGTTAATTCTACAAAAATGTATACGATATAGATAGTGTGTTTTAAGGAGATTTACATATCTTGCGTTGTTTTTGCCTGTCTATTATGGTTTACCAGTTATACAAAAGTCATCCAAAACGAAGAGGTCTTCTTAGGCCATTCCCAGAAAATTCAAGGTATTCATTTCATTTGTACTGAAAATATCTTAACCGTATAGTGTTTTAATCAAAATCGTTAGAGCCATTTTTGAGAAAATCAAAGCTTTCGAAAAATGTTCCATGTAAAAGAAGTTGGGGTGGGGGTATTTTCCTGAAAATCAATGTTTCGCATCCATGGAAGATGCTTAACTTAAATACCAAGTTTGATGTTTAACGGAATTTTCATTTCTGACTTAATTTGCCCCCCCCCCCCACACACACATAGAACTTCTTCTAATGTTTTATTCAGGGGCCTCAAAACATATGCTTCTGCTGAAATTTCGCTATCGGCTTTTTGATGGAATACTGTACCTCCTATGCCTACTACGTACATTGTACATATGTGGGCTAAAAAGCAATACCAACACGACCATTTCTGAAACCTTCGTCGTAGATTTTAGTTACTATCGAAATGGAACGGTCTATTCCTCAAAACCAAAATATTTCTGATTAGTGTTGCCACGTCTTGTTGAAAAACTTCTAATGGTTTACGGATAGTCTCGCACGAAAAATCTAGAAGCTGCAAGTATATGTTCTTATCTCAAGGAAAATCCAAGGTCCATAACTCTGTCAGAGGTGTACCTGAACTGCTCAACTATGTTCCTCCAATTGCTCATGAATATTACCTACTGAAGTGTTTCATCTGTGCCTGTTTAAGGTAATGATTAACATGAACATAAGTCTATGTTTGACTCACCTGATTTTGACTCGGCGTTCCAAATAGGCAAAATATAAGAGTACTAATTACTTTATTATAAGCAATGCTGTAATAAATCCAAATTTAATATTGAAGGCTGTTCTGAATTAATAATAATAATAATAATAATATAATAACGATAATAATCATATAACAATAACAATAATATTAATAATAATATAATAATACTAATAATATAACAATAATAATATTAATAATATTACAATAATAATATTAATAATAATATAACAATAATAATATTAACGATAATATAATAATAATAGTAATAATAATAATAATAATGAGGATGAAGCTGAAATGATTTGTCACCTATGTTATGCTTCATTCTTAACAAGGAATGTTAATGTGTTATTTTTAACTTTCTTTCATTACCACAATAAAAATGAATGAAAAGAGATACTTTGTATTCAGTATTAAAATAAAATAATTTAAATATTAATGCATTTTAAAGTAATGTATCTGTAAAATTTGGAAAATCCATAGCATATAAGATTTCTTATTGAAATTGGTACCAGTTATTATACACAATGATAAGGATATTTCTGCTATATATCAAAATTCTAGCTCACTTGGTTATTTAATAAGACTTCTTCTCTAAACTTTTTGTTTTAATGAAAGTAAGTCACGTGATGCAGTTTTATAAATATTGACACAAAATTAAAGTAAATAAGTAAATAAGTTAACAAATATATCTGTCATATCGTAGTTCTTTATACTAAGCCTAATTATTCTAGAAAACAATTTAGATATTTTACTCTTCAAAACTCTTAATTTTTCAAGCCTGATAACTTAATTCTCAAAATGGAGCATTATTTCGAAAAAAATTTTGATCATTTTCTTGAATGTCCTTTTGAGAGGCAATATAATATTTTTAAACAAATTAGTAAAAAACTGCATTCTGTGAACAATTTTAAGTAAATGTGGGAAAACAAGTTTTAAATTTGGAAGTGCCTGTTAATAAATATGCGCCTGAACATTTAATTTTTAGTTAATTGGTTGTTAGATTACGCCAAGTGTGAAAATCGATATATGTTATTTTATTATGAAAAAAATTAGAATCTTCACAATTTTCGGACAGATTTCACATATGCATCACCTTAAACCTAATACCACAGTGATAAACAATATTTCATTGTTTTTATCTATACAACCTTTTATTTATCTCAATTTCAATTGAAAAAAATTACATTTTTTCTGCACTTGCCCTCATTTAAGAAAGTTTTTATTATCAAATATAAGTGTGGTGAACAGAGGGTTGTATAATATGCATTATATATATTATATAATACCTGTGCTATGAGTTGGTAATGACCATGGCTGCTTCACATTATTACATAGTGCGTAGAGAAGGTATTGTATTCCACCCAAAAACGATACCGATATGTCACCGGAAATACTTGTTTTGAAGACCTCTAGGTAAACGTTTAATTTTTAGAGAACAGTCCGAGTATGTACTTGTATCTGCCTGGTATGTATCTATGTGTGTATGTGTGTATGGGGGGATATCATAGCTCAAAAAAGAAAGTCCGTTAAATGTCAAACTTGATATTTCAATTTATTCTCTTCCAAGGATTTCAAGAAAATCCCCCATTCCATCTACCCTCTACATGGAATTCTTTTTGAAAATACTTTTATTTCTAAAAATAGCTCAAAATATTTTGTGGTTAATATACCGTATATAAAAGGTTTATGTATTTACATGCCATATATATGTATAGATATATGTATATATATCTATATATATATATTATGTTTTCTGCGTATAGTATCTTAAGACCTCTTCAGTCTGGATGACTTTTGATTAACTGGTAAACCGAAGAGATAGACAAATAAACTTACTACTTAAAAATTATAGGTCTCGTTAAAAACATAAGTTATGTCACATTTATCTGTTGTACGGTTAACCGTTTCGAAGATATTCCTTGTTATTGGTTTCAATTTTAAGCTACTTAAACGTTTCTCAAACGCGCAGTGCTCTTTCGTTTTATATCTCTTTTGTTTTACTCCTAGCAATGCAATAAGAACCGTATTTTAATTGTTTGCAATACGACCAGGTTTTAAAGGATTTGACTATCGTTTTAGTCTAGTGCAATACCTCATTGCCCCTCTCCTTACAACGAAGGAAGTAATAAGAAAACCTCTGTTAATGTTTATCTGGATTAGTATAGTATAGACAAAATAATAATCCGTTTTAAGTATAGTTTCTCTGCAGAACATTTAGAGAAAGGCATACGAATTGCTCACATAAAATATTTAATGTATTTTTTCTGTGCGGCGGCCTTGGGCTTACGTGCTATACCACAGAATTTTGGTTTCTGAAGATGTTGCCCGCTGTTAAAGGCTGCGGCTGTATTGTTCACTTGGTTTCTTGACTATAATCTTCAATTCTGATTTTGGAGTCCTGGGAATTGTATATAACAATGACTTTCACTTATGTACCTAAAGAATATCACTGGAAAATACATTCACATTGATCATAAAATAATTTTAATATAAATTTTCTTGATCTTGGAGTTAATATTGAGAGGTTTTTCAAGTTAGTACGATTTTATACGGCATAACAGGTGAATTCTTAGATATATTTTATAAATTAATTTAAATTAACTGAAAATATATGATTTTCAGCAACACTGAGAAGTATTGCGGATTGGGAGACAAGCCCAGAGCATAAGCATACGCCATGTTTTAGAGCTTAGAAAAGGAAATGGGTCCTGATGGGCAGAGCGAATGAGGGATGGCGAAAGAAAATTTTGTTAGGCTCTCAAATCAGCTCTGGTGGATTTAATGTCCTCTGTAGCAAATTGCCGATAACGTTCCACTTGCAGACTCGAATGGTTTCTAAACGATTTGATGAATAGTTCAGAAAAGTGGAGCGCAAAGGTACAGCTGTCCACAACAGATTACCTAATTCGTTTCTCCTACTCTTTCAGCCGCTCTGACCATAGTCATTGGAACCAACATGGTCTGTGCACTAACTCGTTTACGGTGACAGAAATGGCACACATTGCGTTGCTGAACACGCACCAATTCGTTCCGATAACGTTTAACATAATTCTAGAGAGTAACTACTACCATTCAGCGAGTCCTCACAGTTCTTGCAACATGAGGCATTTTATACCAAAGTCATATTAAAAGTGTTGATCATTCTGGAGAAAATATTACTAAAATGGTTTGAGAGGGCTGTCGAGGCAACAGTAGGAGTAAAAGTTTTATACGCTAGGAAATATCTGGGTATGAGCCATAAGAAAAGCAAAGTAGATCCCAGTAGATCTGTAAAGAGATTTTAGGGCTACGCAGAGCAACGCCAAATGGGGTAGTAATGGTAGAATTAGGAACACCAGTGCAGTGGTCCTAGAATGGGTACTAAAATATTGGTACAGGTGTATAAAAAGCGCAGATAAGAATCTCCTAAAAATGTGTAGGTAACAGCTCAAGATAATTAAGGGCGAGAAAAACGGGTGCTGGCAGTTAGAGGAAATCTTGACGAAAATAGAGATTGGGGATATATGAAGGAAGGGATCAAAAAAAGAAAAACTTCTGTAAGTCAGTGAGAAATAGGATAGAAGACATAGGTAAGCAGGAAATTTGGGGTGAACTAGAAAATAAAATGTGGCGTTGTTTACACAGAAAAATAAAGAATGAATGGTCACGAGAGAGGTACGTAGATATATATATGTAATAAACAAGAGAGGTAAGGGGTAGCATAGGTGAGAACAGGAGCAATACTATTGAAATGGGTGAAGGCCAATAAGCTAAAACGTTATATTTTATGCGGGGAGAGAAACAGTATTGTTCACAGAATGCTAAGAGGTAAGAAATTGGAGTGAAGAAATTTGGGAACACAAATGGGATAGTAGACCAAGAGAGAGAGAGAGAGAGAGAGAGAGAGAGAGAGAGAGCGAGAGAGGGAGAGATAGAGAGAGCGCGAAAACAATGAAAATGTTGAATGTCAACGCAAAGATAGGAATTATAGAAATAGAGCAATATTTGGGAAAGGTAAAAGAAAAGTGGATAAGATTAGATGAGAGAGAGAGAGAGGGAGAACAGCAGAGAAATACAGATATTGGGACGGAATAGGTAGCACAAACCAAAGGGCTACATTCCCTAATAGCCAGGGATCTATGGGGATTTAGTGCCTAAGTGGTAATCATGTATATTTGGATACGCAAATTGGTTAAAGTAACAGGATATGATTTTGTAAAAAATTCTAAATCTTACCTAAGTACAATAAATGTTGTTGTTGTTCTTCTTCTTCTTATTATTATTATTATTATTACTCAATGTCACATTATTGTATGTTACAGTAGTGGTATTAATTCTGGACACCTTTGCCCTTAAATTAACATTCAAATTGACATATAACATTTAACTCTCAATCAGGATCATTCGTATTTAATTAATTCTTGGCTGGAAATACTAATATAATATAGCACTGAAGCTTTTATCAAACACTGGAGTTAATTTGTCCCTCAAGTGTTACTTTGTCCCAACTTTTGAAAATAGATTATTTTATAAATATTCCACACAGTTTTTATTTTATATTGTGAACAAAGTGAAAACTGGAATTATTGCTGTCATATATGAGCTCAAAAGTTGAACAAAGCTCTTAATTTTGGGATAACAACACCTTACCATCATTAACACCATTATCTTAAATACTCCAGAATTTGCCAGTTTTAAGGCCCTCTACTATACGAGAATAACGAATCATTGTTTCAAATCGGACCTTTACCGGGTAAAATATAATCTCCCTTCATATATTGTA
Organism: Hymenopus coronatus; assembly: GCA_030762935.1. Lineage (NCBI taxonomy): Eukaryota > Metazoa > Arthropoda > Insecta > Mantodea > Hymenopodidae > Hymenopus > Hymenopus coronatus. The sequence goes on along the minus strand of CM060900.1, from coordinate 329,049,427 downwards.
TAACCCTCATAATATAAAAGAGGGCTCAAAATCGGGGAAATATAGTATTTTTAGATTATGGTGTTCAAGGTATTGAGGTTTCATAGTCTTGAAATTATTAGATTTCAAGCTTTTGAACTATATATAACGCGAGAGGAATAATTCCAATTTTTACGCTGAATAGAGTATAAAATTAATTATAGATGTACATATTTATTAAGTCATGTATTTTCTAAAATTGGGAGAAAATGACTCAATAAGAGCCAATTAGCTCCCATTTATCGTAAAAGGTTCAACGGTGTCTGATGCTGATACTTAGTGGGATATAATGATACTGAATGAGAATTTAAGGCTAATTTAATTAAAAACTGTTCAGAGTTAAAGCCACTGTTGTATACCAGATGGTTCACCAAACGATAATTCAGACACTTTTTACAACTCGAATGACAAGTGAATTAGTTTCACGTTCCTCTACCCACAGTTTTTTTTAATTAAGTTCACAATCATCTAGAACCGAGCGAGATGGCGCAGGTGGTTTTGTCTGGTAGTTTTTGGGTTCGCTTCCCATGGCCGATATATCTGATCCATGGGTTTTTTTTTGGAGGTTTCGCCAGGCAAATGCTGGGTAGGTTTCTATCATCATCCAAATTTTCTGTCCCTCCATGTCGTTTCATTCATCTCATTGGCTTCTTTAAGGGTTGTAAGTGTGGGCGATAGTGTTCGGTGTGGCGTGGCAGGGAAAAAGATGCTCAAAGTTTCTATCTCTGTCCCCCTACTGACAGTAACGTCAGGTCCGGTGCCGAGTCCCCTCCGACCGTATCCTATCCTATGTTCTAGTCGTTCTTATGGCGAATCATCACATTCATTCCTTATACCTACTATAATCTCGTATCGCCGTATGGTATTCCCAATAATGGATGACATTCTCAGATAGTCACAGAAATCGATATGACTTAGTTCAGAAGTAGATAGATGTATTTCTGATCTCCTTCACAGTCTTTCAATTTCTGGAAATCTATAGACTTTGTGTGGGATTTGTTAGTGAAACAACTATCGGAAGTAAGTGTTAGATAATATCAGTAGATGAAATATTCCTGGCACAGAAGGTTATAGCATGGCATTCTGGTTCCCGGCCACGGAATGCACCTGGGTTGCGGATTTTAAGTCCGGGTGTGGGACCGGTGTCCAGCAAGCTTCGTGATGAAAGCGAAGAGCTGCGATAGACAGTGATGCCAGCCTTGACGTCCATCATTCCGACTGAGGAAAGCGTGATGCTGGCCACATCAGCTTCACGTATCTGTTGGATGATCGCCCACCTCTGCAGTGCGTCAGTGGAAGTGAGGCCAGCAGTCGGGTTGGCAGCTCAGGCTCGTAAGGGCTGCAGCGACACGGGGGATCTCTGTAGCTTCTCCTCGGCCTTGCAGTTATTTAATGCTAAACACTACAGTTCTCATATACTATAGAAATCCCTAATCCATTTTTACCCCGATTTTAACTGTAATAGTCATTTCACAGCCTTTTCTTCTGGAACATATTGTCTATTGGTAATGTTGTTAACTGGTGTAGAGTTATCATTGGATTTCTATTTATAGACTCTGGAGAGGATACGGAATAATGTTGGTTTGACAAAATATGCCGCCCGCCGCCAGGAATCGAACAACGGGATCCCTCGAACAGTAGCCGGTCCCCATGGCCGCGCTCGCCAAGGCGTCTCACTTTGGTGCTTCGTAGCAGAGGGGATCGTGGGTTCGAGTCCCGCCTTGGGCATGGATGTTACATGTTTGTGAATATATGTGTGTGTGTGTGAAAAGAAGAAAAGCAGCAAATCAGTAATCATACAGAAAACAAAGTAAAAACATTAGGTAAATAAAAGTAGGGTATACAGCGCCGGAGTCCCGACCAGACCCCGGAACTGTATTTAAAAAAACAAAACAAAAAAAAAAAAACAAAAAAAAAACAGTATGTTGGTGCTCTGCTGACTGAGCTACGAAACGAGCTTTAGCCTTTTTGTTACACAGATTTTCTGTCTACAAGTTATTCGTATTCTGGTATACAGTTTTCTAAAATCTTTTAGCATTATAGTAATTTAAAATGTAACTCAGGGAGTGTCATATAGCAATGTCCATCGAGCAAGACAAGTGTCTTTAAATGGTGAAGAACTATAAAAATTGGTTGAATGATTTACGAAACCATCCTATGTACACACACATAAACACACCACACATCTATGTACTTATACACACACACATATATATATATATATATATATATATATATATATATATACAAGCACAAATTGATACTCTTTATCCATTAATAATACAACTATAGGCATGAAAGTTTAACTCACACAAAATACTATATTTCTACCATTGATAAGTTTGTAAAATAATAAAACATTTTTTTTTCCGTGTGACTTTTGACCAGTAGATTTCTGTGTTAGATATTAATTAAGCCAGAAAAAGACTTCCTATGGTAAGACATATGAAGTATAGCAACGTTGCGCACAGCTGAGCTCTACGGAACAAAATCCCATCCGCCAACTCCTATAGATGCCGTGAAATAAAGTATGTTTACCAAGAGCTCAGAGACTTAACCAACTTCGACGAAGTAACTAATGAAAGCTCTTAAACAAGCCACTTTTGAGGTGTGGTAAAATCTTCTGCAACGTTAAAAATTATCCTGAGCTACATCAAATTACCCGTAACATTGCAAATTGCCTTCAAGGCACGATAAAACACCTGGAACATATATAATTGCCTTTGAGGTATGATAGAAACATCTGCAGCATTGCAAATCGTCTTTAAGCGATGATAGAAACACTTGATACATTGGAGTATGGTAAAGTTATCTGTGACAGTGCAAATTGCCTTTAAGGTATGGTCAACATTTGCGAACTTCAAATTGCTTTTGAAGTATAATAAAAAAACACAAAACATTAAAAATTGCATTTAATATATGATAAAAGCCCCTCAACATTGCAAATTGCCTTTAGGGTGTGATAAAAACACCTGAAACTGGGGAAAATGAGCTTCAAATAAAGCGTCTAGAGTTTTAAAGCTAGGAATTTAAATGTTTGTACACATATGCTACGTGATCTATGTATAAACACATTGAAGTGTCATCACTTGAATAGCTTTTTAGTTATTCATGTTTCGTGGTTTAAAAAAACGTGCTTTCAAATGTATCTTCTCATGACATTTTAATACAATCAGCCCAAAAGTGTTACCTAATTTTCTGGAAACTATGATTAATAAACATGCGTATTAGCCTTTTTATTTAGAACACAGGGTTTTATGCCCACACGTTAATATTACATTGATAGCCTAGAGGAGAACTGAAGACCCTTTGCACGAATCCTGGCTGAGAAATCGAAATTATCAAGAGTGATTCAACTTTCTGATTCTGTACATACACACGGATGATCTTTAACAAGCATAGTGAAAAGGTGAAATTTCAGATGTTTGACTTCTTATCACTATAATAAAAATGTTACCTTACTTTAATTATTTAAAGAATACTTTGTTAAGTCCTCTTCATTCCCATTACATTTTGTTTTAATTAAAAACCATACGCATAGAGAATCAAAATGAAAATATACATTTCCATTCTTGTTTCCTAGGAATAGACACTTCTTTGACTTCTGTGAATATTTCTTATGAGCTCATGTTTTCCAAAATATAAGTGGTTTACTTGACCAAACGTTTTGTGATTTTTACTTTCTGGACCACGTGTGTGCATTCCACCCAAATATTCTATATCGAGATTTCTTCTGAAATACAGGTTTTAGGGTCCCCTGAATAAAAAAGGAGTTTTACAAAAAGGCAAGAGCGCACGCGCGCGTGTGTGTTTGTACTTTGACAGCATAAACGAAAAGGAAAAGATTAGAAACCAAACTTGGTATTTAAGTTCAGTATCTTCCAAGGATGCGACAGAAGGTTTTATAAAAACATCCCAACTCCCAATGACCCTTTATATGGAACCTTTTTCCAAAATTTTAATTTTCTAAAAACTGGCACTAACATTTTGATTAAAACATCAAATGTTACGGCATGTTTATGACAATCGAAATGTATATCTTTGATTTTCTGAGAATAACCTCTGAAGACCTGTTCATTCTTGATGACTTTTGTGTAACTGATAAACCGTAAGAAAAAAAAAATGTAAATGGCGTGTTATTTATGGACGCTCTTTAATTACTGTGGTTCTCAGTGCCCCATTCTAAATTGAGCGTGAAAGACCGCTTAATTTTGCTCAGAGGACTCTCTATTAGTCTTGAGGTTCCTTTAAGTACCGCAAATCTACGACACGGGACCAACGACTTTACATCTATTCCGAAGGAAGCCATACGAAGGATTTTTACACCCGAAAACATTCATCGTCCTCCTCCAGGTCTGAACCCGCGACCTTGGGTGTATAATGAGTTAGCATGGTAACCATTACACCACGGAGGGCGACTAAACCTTAAGAAACAGACGAAAACTTACCACACAAAAATATGGATCCCATTAGAACACACTATTTCATATGCATTTTTTTGTAGCGTAAATCGCTTCCAAGATATTTATAACTACTGGTCTCCATTTTAAACAACTTAAGTGTTACTCAAACAGGACATTTTAAGTTTCATAACCCATTTGTTTTACTTCTGATCATGAATAAGAACCGAGTTTCAATTTCTTTCAGAGAGCAAATAGCTTTTACAATATTCGATTATCGGTTTAGTCTATTGGGTTCTCTGAGCTGCCTTCTATTTAGAATAAACTAAGTAATATAACCATTCATAGTAATTATTATTTTGATTGTCATAATTTAGATGTGAGGTGGACAAAGCGGCTCAGGGACGTGTTTTCCGGTTCTCCGGTTTTCCCCGCCACGCATTCCACTTGTGCTCCATCTTCATTCCATGCAGCATCCGTGTAATTGCTTGCGGTGCCATATATATAGTAATAGCGGGCGTTAAACATAAAAAGATAATCTAGATAAGATAATAATCTTTTGTGAGAATAGTCCTTTTGTAGAGCAGATATGAAAGTCGTGTGAATGGAACACATAAGATTTTTCTTTTTCTTCTCGTCTCATCGCTGGTAAATGTTATTTTCGCAAGACTATTGTAACTGAATAAATTTTGAGCTTAAGGGGACAAGGTAGTCTGAGCATATGGAAATTGCACTTTATATGAATCAAGTTGCCACTGCTGTTAAAGTTCTCAGTGGTTTTTCCTGAAATTTTTGTGAATTATCTACAAATCCGAAACTTATTTCAAATGTTTGCTTGCATTGTTAGCATGTGGTTGACTATGTAAAAAGTATTTCAGTCAACAGAAGAATAATAACAGTTAGTCTTAAAACATGTGAATTATATACCCTTTTCTCTGATACTCACTTCAATATAGATTCACACATCTGCATGTTTTTTTCAGTATAAGCAGCTATATTCTGAGCCTCAATCACCTAGTTATATATATCATTATCAACAATTATTTGCAAGCTCAAAAACATAAAAATGTGGAACATTTGCTATGTTATTGATTTTTTAATATCACTAATATATATTATAAAATTATGATTGTGAGTCAGAAAGTTCAACTATGTGTTGTATAATTTCAGCTCTCTATCGCTTACACTTTCTGAGAAAAAGGTACATAAGTATCCAAAAATGTTGCTTTGAGAAAACTGAATTTATAGATAAAAATATTCTACAAAGGAGCATTGCACTCCAGCTTTAAAGGAATGTAGGCTAGCATTTAAATGCTATTTAACTCCCCAAAAGTATATATTTGCTGAAACTGGAAATAATAGCGATTTTATTACTGCCTAAAAGAAAAAAACTTTTGACCTTATCATCTATATTTCGTCACTAGGTAGGACGAGTAGCCTATTCGTCCTAGTTTAAATAAAATAATAGAGCATAAACCTCCTAATAAATATTGTTTACTCACAAAATACCTTTCTCCTATTAGCAGTATTATCTTGAGCTATCGATACTCTTGCAGTCCATGTTTCGTTGCCATTAAAGTACTATTTGTAATGAATTGAGGTACACGCAAGTTTTCGAGGTAGATAATAATATAAGTGAGCTGCTCTGAGGGCAGTCATTAATAAATGTAAAATAGGTAGCTTCTAGCATCCAACACAAGCTAGCCTTCTAACAGATGGCCGGAGTGAGCTGGACAACAGATCTCCCGATAAACGCTCTTTTGAATAATTTAATCCTTTAGCACCGCTTACATGATGAAATTACAATGAATATTTAAAAAGGCTTTCAAATTTATTCGTGTTTGTGTAGATTTATTCCCTAGCTATAAACTAGCGAGCCGCTATTCATTCATATAACCGCTTAGTAGGATACACAGCATACTAATATCACTCAACAAATACATTACTGGTTTCCTGGAAGGCCAACATCGGCTATCGTAAGCGGATGTAATCGACCTTACGTAAGTGAATAAACAAGATTTGAAAAAAATCTGGTATCTTCCATTCACATGACTTTCTCTACAGTCTATTTTTACAAAAGATGTTTCCTTATATCTGCATAGTGGTAATCAAGATAAACATTGGCAGAAACTGTTGTGCTTGATCCTTTTAACTGTAAGGCAAATAAGGTAATGCACTAAGCCTTCGCGATAACCAGATCTTTTAAAGACTGGTCGATATGTGAAACAATTGAAATTCCGTTCATTTTTCACGGTCATGAGTGAAACTAAAGAGAGATGAAACAAAAGATGACCTCTAGTTTGAGAAAAATTTTAACTACCTAGTAAAATTGAAACTAATTAAAGGAATATCTCCGAAAAAGGTTAACTAAGAAGAAGGTATATGACATAAATTGCGTGTTTTAACAAAATGTATATGTTTTTCTGTACTATTTTTAACTGTCTCTTACAGTTTACCAATTCTGCGAAATTCATCCAAAAAGAAGAGTTCTTTAGGAAATAGTCCCAAAAAATTCAAGGTATACATATTATTTGTCATGTAAATACCTCAGTGTACAGTGTTTTAATTCAAATCCTAAGAGGCATTTTTGAGAATAACAACATTTTTAAAAAAAATTCATCTAAAGAGTAGTTTGGGGTGGAAGATTTTATGACAAATCTTCTTGTGCCAACCTCGGAGGAACCTAAACTTAAATATCATATTCGGTATTTAAAGATATTTTCGTTTATGAGCTATGCTGTACATACCACACACACACACATACAACACAGAAGTTTTTGAAAAAAGGATGCTTCTTTTTGGATTCAGCGGATCTCAAAACATAAATATACGGTGAATTTTTGAGTGCAATACAATGGATACCTTCTCTGCCTGCTTAGTATCTACGTGTAGAGAAAGTAAAACATTGATGCAGATTTCTGGCATATTACTGGTGTAGAGTTGATCCCTCGTGATGCGAAATACTATATAAGCAAATCATCATTAAAAATCTGATTTATGTTATGTCTTCGTCCAGCTTCTTGATGTAAATGTAGTGACTGCCTCATAACTGAGAGGATCGGAGCTCGAATCTGGTTAGAGTGAGTTTTAAGGATAAGGTTTTTTCCAGGATCTTTCCTTATCCTGAAAAGGTGAATGTCAGGTAGCTTTAAACTAAATGGAACATGGACTCATTTGAGTGTTACTTCACCCACTTGATCCGTTCATTGTCCAATATGACCTACTCAGTTAAAGGGTGTTAAACTAACGAACCATAATCTCCACTATACGGGTATGGACGGAGGAAACCCAGCACGGTGAGTTTTATGTACCTATGTCTCTTGAGGAGCCTCAATCGGAAAGGATGGACAATGTGAGGTGGTACACAGGGCGGCCGGAACCAGGAGCGACGGCATAGCAATGACAGCTTCCCTACAGTTACCCGACAAACGGAGTAGACCGGGAATCTAGAACTAAGTAGGGTTCACCGCCCACTGTGGGCGATCCTTACATTCCGGCAACCAGCCGAAGTAGGAAGAGGGTGGGAGTTACAGTGAGCATCCTTCTACTCTACCAAGCTGCACCGAGCACCAACGCCGTAACTTCCAACCCTGAAATAAACTAACGGGATAAAAGATGAACGAAATTATATTAGAAAAGACATCGAGGGACAGAAGTTTCGGGGACATTATTTCTTTCCTAAATTCGCCTGGCTAGCCGGGGAAACTCACGAAAAACACATGGGATAGCACGGCCAATTTCGGGGACTGAGACCATGTGGTCCACAGATGAAACTGCCTGCTCTACCATAACCTTGAGACCGTTAATTAGCTTCTCTATAAAAACTATTGTTAGTTATTATTTAGCACTGTATAATTAAAGATTACAAATGCTTACTAACGTATATATTAAACAGAGTAAGTTCAGCTTGGAGAAGAAATAGAAAGCTGACGCCAAGACAGGAGTATAGTGTGGGTAGCTCTTTGTTAGAAAGGTTTCTTTTGTCCAGGCACGTACTACCGGGTCACGTCGGGGGTAATCCTTAAAATTCGTAAAACAGTAATTTTCCATTGTACAACACGTGTCACGTGAGTGTCGCGGTGCACCCTGGTTTGAGAAAACTGTATTTTGGGTAATATTTACGTCAATTGCGCGGCCTTTCCAATCAGAAAGAAGCCATGACGGTATGTTTAGTATATAAACAGCCCAAGAAGACACATCGTGGCTGTCTGTCGCCGTCTGTTAACTGTCTGTCGCTGTCATGCTGTCGGACTGAACGTCACTCCTTCGCACAAAGATAAGCACGGTAACTTGTAACGAAACTTAGTAGTTTCCAGCTCTCTAAGTGTATTTTAAAGTCAGTGACGTGTGTTAAATTATATTGTCTAAGGTTAATCAAGGAAGGAAAGGTAAATATAATTACGTGTGATTAACCAAGTTCCTAACTGGTGTTTAGGTTAGCAGAATTGTAAGGCAAAGTGCTTATCTCGCATCTCCTATTAAGAAATAAACTCCAGGAAAGCTACGCAAGTCTTCACTATTATAAGATCACTCCCTGAACTACCCCCATTAGCTGCACCACCCCGAGAAAATCAACTATCGTGCAGAATGGGTAACGCGCGGCAAATTCACAGATAGTAGATTCACATCATCAGCTACATGGGCCTACTCATTGGTAGTGGAGTGAGTCTTGCCAACGTCACCAATCTGGGTTCGGAGCCTAGAACGCAGCATCTGGTGCTTTGAATGTGGTGAGCAGGAGAATACGCCACAACGCATAAGGCCGCCGTATATGGCACCCAACACATAAGGACACCGCAACCAGTTCATGTAATGTCATCTTTTAAAAATTATAAAGATGTTCATACGCAAGATAAACAGGGAGCTAACACCCCTTTCTTTTAATAATTTGTTTTTGTTAATTCTTTCTCCCAATTCTGAAGCAACTAAGGTATGTCTTTTCTATTTTACAAAAACCTTACTGTAAATATCCAGAGACAACAAAAACATGTACAGCCATGAGGCCCATGCGATTGTTCTATATTTCCAAGTGTATACTGAAAATGTTTGGTAATAAATGTAATTCTAGCACCACCACCTGTTACTGGTACTGCTACTACTATTACTACTACTACTGTTACTACTACTATTACTACTACTACTGCTGCTACTACTATTACTACTACTACGTTACTACTACTATTAGTACTACTACTGCTACTACTACTGCTACTACTATTACTACTACTACTGTTACTACTACTACTATTACTACTACTACTATTACTACTACTACTGCTGCTACTACTATTACTACTACTACGTTACTACTACTATTAGTACTACTACTGCTACTACTACTGCTACTACTATTACTACTACTACTGCTACTACTACTGCTACTACTATTACTACTACTATCACTACTACTGCTACTGATATTACTATTTCTATAATACTATTACTACTACTAATACTACTACTATTATTAATTTTACTACTACTACTATTAATACTACTATTTCTACTGCTACTACTACTACTACTACTACAACAATTACTACGACTACTTCTACTACTACTACGACTTCTATTACTATATTTCGTAGATTTGTAGAAAATCAATTGATATTGAGAGGTGTTTGGGCAGCACTAGTCGGGTTAATAAAACGATACTTTATGCTCGGTGAGCCCCACCGCCGATGAGAGTTTGTATGCTCTGTATTCTCTGAAGCCACAACAAATGTTTTAGGGGAACGATACTAAAATTATTAATTTTGTTTAATCAACAAGATAATTCCAACGGTTGTCTTCAACGCAGTGTTTTTTGTAATTAAAGCAGAAAAAGTGAAACATCGTGGTTTGATTTTAAATGAGATACTAAGAAAATATATATTTTAATCTAAATGCTAAACGTTATTATGCATTTAATGTAAAAAAAACAAATATTAAGAGTGCTTTAAGCTATCATACTCAAAAGATATTAATGTTGTTTTACCTTATGTACTAAAAACTATATACAATAGATTTTCTTATATAAAAATCCAAGGAAATAAAGTAAACTAAAGGATTTTGTTTATTCTTCGAAAGTGGCATCTTATTTTTTAAATATACCTACAACGATTAAATGAAAAGTAACCATATTAGTATACAGGTGACCCTTTTTACGCCGAAATACGAAGATGTAATTCCAAGCGGCTACCAGGAGCACGTCAACCGTCTGAAGTGTGTGTGTATGTGTGTGTGTGTGTGTGTGTGTGTGTGTGAGATCAATTTTTTTTAGCCCACTGCTGCAACAATGAAACTCTGGAGTAATTTAGGATTTGTACAGAAGTATTAAAATTGTGGCCAAACAGCACGAATAAAGAAAAAAGAAAAGAAAATTTGTTCAGCTGCATTTGTTTTGAAATTTTATTGAAACTTGCCTTAGTTTTTTGTTAAGAAAAACCAAAAGTGTAAATACCTTATGACGTGAATATTTGCCGCTCAAGGTGCTGCCCTAAATACGATGTTTGGCTTAATTTGTTTATTTTTCTATTCTCCAAGTTGTTAAAAGAAACAAGGCTAATTTGCTACATAATTGCTACCGCATGAGGAAAATGCTATTTAAAAGCAATTTACATTATATACGTGTGTATAAATTTATAGATTTGTTTAAAAAACTGTAATTATCAGCAGATATTGGAAATTCTGTTCCTCTTTTTCCAAAAGAATTTATTACCTGATTTTACAGCATACCACAGCCGACGGGTACTGAAAATAAATGAGCTGAGCTGATAATTTGGGGGGGGGTCTATGATTAGGGTCCAATTTGCGAGCTATGAGGAGTGGTAAAAACATAATAAAAAATAGCATGACTGGAATGGTGGTCCTCGCTCACGTTTCCGTACCATAACGACGTCGGCCACTCTTAGGGGTATTTCATCTGCTCTTAATATGGCAGAAAAAATATATATATATATCTTTGTTCAGAATTCCTTGCAATAGCATTTAAGATGGCTCACTTTTCCCGGTTTTAATACCAGTGATATTATTTCTGTTCTGTTTTACACATTGTGATTTGCAAGATGGAAAATAACATGTTAATATTTAACAAATAATATCATGGGCATGTAGTTGTAACGCTTTTTCACTTTATGGCCAATAATTTGCTCAGTTTTGAGTAGCTTCTTATTATTCGACCATAAATTGAATGTCACGTGCACACTTTATTGCTTATCTATATTCAGGTTATGGTAAACCGTGAAATAATTAACTTAAAAATTCATAACCTTTCATCTCTCATCAAGAATTGGGCCACAGGTGCCATTTTTTCTTTACTCTTTGTTCACAAGCTGATTTTTGTTTATCCTGAAGCTATGCAAGAGAGAAGAACGAGAAATAAGCTATTTACTCGTATTTGGTATGCTAATAAGAGGGTAATGTGGAAAAGTTTTATTGCAATGTATTTGTATATTGTTTAACAGGAAGTTATTTCATTCAAACAAAGTTCGTGTTTATATCAAATCTACGTTTTTCTCCATATGTAATCATGTCATCTATTGCCGTCTGCATGAAGAATATCCTAGGATATATGCAAACCTATATACAAGGTTTCCTGGTTTACTGAGATCCCGGGAACCTAGTTACCTTCGTTACTATGAGTTCGAGTTGATTGCTTCCTTCAAAGTTACTTGTCTTTAGTAATGACTTCTTATCTAGCAACAGATTTCCGACTTTTAACATTAGCCTCACTAGTGATTTACCTACAACAAGGTTATAACTTATGCATTTTACATCATTCCTTGATCTTAATATATGAAGTTATTTATCGCAATTTTGTTTCTGTTTAACCGTTATTTTTATAATAACTATTAATAATAATTATTTAAATTAATTAAGTATTAATAATACGACAGTAGTTCCAGTATCATGATTTGAATTCCTGCGTGTCTGGATAGAATCTCAATTTGATGAGTAGAAGGTATTTCCGATTATCTTGAAAAGTCAAATAAGGAGTAATTCTCTGCTAGCTGGACCTCAGAACTATTTACCGATACACTAACAACACTTTATCATCATGAACAGTTCAGAAGTTAATATTTAGCGAAGGGCGAAGAGGAAGGAGAATAAAAGAAGGAAGGAAGGACGAAAATGGATATTACTTTCCTTTTCATTTTAGATTTCCAGAAATACTTATGTCAAATGAACTAAAATACCTTTTTAATAGTTTATCGTCCTTTAATCTGGAAGATAAATCAGAACGATGAAAGAATGAAATGGGTGAAATGATGCTCAAATCTGCCCAGAGTTTACAGAGCTCTTAAATTACCCAACATTCATATTTTCAAGACAAGGGAAATCGCCTGAAGAAAAAAAAAAAAAAAAAAACGGGTAACTTACTCTAGCCGAAGTATGAACTTGGTACTTTTTAATATGAGGCACATACACTATCCACATCACAAATGTGAGCTAAATGCATCGTATTTTTTGATTTAAGTTCTGTATAATTATAGCTTACTTAAAATACTTATTCAACTAGGAAAATTATACATGAAAGCACTATATAGTATCAGCGTGACGTATATTTCCAAGAAAATATCCAGATTTACATTAATAAGACAGAAACTTGGGTAGGATCCTTGCTAGAGGTTTTGAAAAAATGGCAAGCTATTCCATCGAACGTTACAGACAGAATCACTTTATTTGCGCCGTCCGTGCATGTAGCAGGTACTATCTCGCTTCTTTGCATAGGGTGTCATGTGTCAGTTTATAATGTCGGGAACAGAAAGCAATCCAACATGCAAGCCATCGACTCCGTCGTTTCTGCCTATGTAAGAGGAATCTTTCTTATTTATAAAAAGTGGCGGAGAAAGACAAGTATTTAGTTTGCGGTGAAGTTCTGCACTCAGAAAATTCAATTTGCAGTTGCATTACGTAACCCATACAAATGAATACAACAGCTAAAAAGGAGTAGGATAGTCCTTTCAATTTGTGATTGTTAAAATTCTTGGTCATATTCACTGCTATAGATGTGAAAGTTTCTCTTATTGGCAACGACACAATGCGATTGCAAAGCTATTAACCAAGCCAACGAGCTTGTTGTTTTATTAGGCTAATACCTTAATAAGTACCATCCTTTTTGCAATGATAGATGTTACGACTAACAATTACAATTAAACGTATGAAAATGTTTATATGTTCATATCCGAGGTATAAATACCAATGCTAGAGATATAACAGAGCAGTTGTTGTTTTACAAGTCATTAACCTATAATAAGTGTATTAATCTATGAAAGTTGGATTATGTGTTTGAAATGCAGAATGTTGCATACTGGCACAGCACTGAAGAACTATTTGTTTTCGCTTTCCGCGCATTTGGACGCGCTGCGCACAGTAGGGGATTTGCAGGAGCATCGAGAAAATGTTCTCTGTTTCTGTAGGGTAAGCTAACAGAATCAACACAAAAGAAGGAAACATTCTGATATGTTCCATTCACGTGACCTTTTCTATAAACTATTATTATAAAAAATTATTCTGTTAGCATCCATTTGTTAACCCTTGCTTTAGATGCCCTTAATTACTTCTTTGGAGGTATATGTTCTCAATTGTTAGATGTTCTCACCTATTAGATGTTCTTAATGAAATGTTCTTAATTATTAACACAAAATGGACCTCAAAACAGTTGTGTAAACAAAATGACAAGCCGAGATCGTTAAAGTTTAGACTCCTAAAAGTCTGCAAACGTATCAATGTTGAGGTAATGTTGCTCATTACACTGTTCTTAATCGCACTTATACCCCTAACAGCCTGTATTTGACCCAATACTACGGTTGAAATTCTAACCTATCAACATACTCCGTCAGTTATGCCCCACATAAGCTTTGCACAGGTCACAGCGACGCACCACTCTACGAAACCTGAAACTTAGTATTACAGATGTCATAATGAGTACCTTTCCTTTAGGTAGTCGCTGAAGTTAAATCAGTGATGCTCTGTAACAAGCCCTCGGATCTTGATATGCTGCACATATTCCTTCAGCCATAATTGAACAATGATGGCATCTCGGAAGCGACTGCTTTCTAATACAATGGAGCACCCCGTTTGACGCATTGAATTTTCATGACTGCCTGGAAGCTGTTTTCCAAACTCGCAGGGTAGGTAGGTCTAAATGGATTATTTGGTTAGGAGTTGGCCTGCTGAACCAAGGTAGCGAGTGCAAACTCGATCCAGACCCGTGCTTTTTAAGTGTGCTTAAAAGCTACATCCCCATTCAGGTAGATTTACTGGCATGTAAAGGAACTCTTGGGGATCGATTCCGTCACACCGGCAACGTTGATATGATCCTGAGGCGTTTTTACTGAACAAATAATTTAAATAATTTCGTGGGTATAACCGATGGAAATAAATTACTGTGTCAGTTCAAAGCTACGTATTCCAACAGCGTTGAGAAAATCGCAGTTACAGCTTCGTCAGCGGTGTGTCACTGAGAATGGTTGGAACCGTTCAGGTTCATGTTGGCTCTCGACTCTGTGTACTTCTACGTGACCCCTGGGAGGAAGGGCTGAAAGGACAGTCCGAGAAAGGTGACCAGATTTGGATAATGGTGTGCGCAAACGTGGACGGTGTCCCTAACATTTGCAGTTCGAACGCATCCACCGTCGTTCAACCCCAAGCTCAAGCTCCTAAGCCTCCCGTCAGTCCCGTTCGATGCAAGCAAAGAAACCTCATAAAAGCATGTCATAACGCAACTTTCCGAACTACGACTTCTGGTCCCACAACCCTGAAAAAAGACAATGAACCCACTGAGGGGTACAGAAAATAAGGGACCGGAAATTCGCTAAAGAAGACGAACCTTCCCAACATTCGCCTATTGACCCGGGTAATCCACGAAAAACCCATCGGTCAGAATTGTCAGGGATCAAACCCGGAACCTCCCGGATGTGAGTATTGCTCGTGGAGTATGGTATGCATCGATATCTATCACTCATTTGTTGCGAGTGCTCTTATAAACATTAACTTATTGAACTTACAGCGCTTTGTAAAAGAAGTGCTCAATAACCTCCTCTCCAAGCATATTAAACCGAACATCATAATATATATTTTAACTTTCTCTACAAGTACATGCACCTAGTGTATGCAGAAGGTATTTTATTCCAACCAAAAATTCGATACTGAGATTTCACCGGAAATTGAGTCCAAAAGAAAAAAAAAAGGTCCGTGTGTGTATCTGTGTGTGTGTGTGTGTGTGTTGATAGCTCAAAAAGGAAAAGACCATTAGATACCAAATTTCCTATTTAAGTTTAGTATAATTTAAGGATGCGACACAAAGCTTTTCGATAACATCTCCCTCAACACCAAACTACCCTTTACATTGAAAAACTATCATGAATTTGTTTTTATAAAAAATGGCTGTAACGACTTTGATTAAAATACTGCATGTTAAAGATATTTACATCAAAATCATATGCATATCTTGAATTTTCTGGGAATAAACTCTGAAGACCCTTTTATTCTGAATGCATTTTGCATTACCGGTAAACCGTATGAGATAGACAAAAAGTTACTACACAAAAAAATGCAGATCTCGTTACAACACGCAGTTTATATCATATACATTTTTTGTAGAGTTGACCGTTATTCCTTGTTACTGGTTTTAGTTTTTAACTACGTAGCTTTTCTCATACGGAGGTTATCTTTCGTTTCATCTCTCTGTTGTTTCTCTCTAACCGTGCAAAGCGAAATCAGAATTTCTATTACTTTGCATAGAGACTGGCTTTTTAAAATATTTGACTATCGCTTTAGCCTAGTGTGTTACCTTATTTCCGTTTAAGTTGAAGTAACAAATACAACCATTGATGCTAATGTTTATCTCGATTACCATGATATAAATAAAGGAATAATCTTTGTAACAATAGTTTGTATAGAAAGTCAAATGAATGGAGAACATAACATTTTTCGAACAATAAGCCGTTCCATGTACCTTAAGAATATAGGAGTTATTGAAAGGAATGTGCAATAGTCCGTTTATATGTGAGTGTGGGTGTGGCAGTGAAAGAAAATCGATGTAGCAGTGTTTTTATGCATATGGCATTCAAAAGAGAAGCCTTTAAGTTGATTTTTAATATTTAAACTACAGCGGTACATTCATATCCTAGAAACGACGGTAACTGTTTTTGAATTACAAATTTAAGTGAGGCAGCGCAGAAGAAACAAAGTGCAGGATGAATAAAATTGAGTAAAACATTTTCACAAGCATGACTCGCTGAGTACCACTCAGAAACCAAGCCAAGTGCCTATGTTAGGGATCCTACATGGTGATTCTCCACCCGATATTCGGTTTTGGCCGCCCGTCGATAGTATTTTTATATCATGCTCTTCTTCGGGAGTCTAGCGCACAGTAAGTCCATCGTTTTTGTAGTGTGGAATGCCCTCCGTAATGAAACAGGCACACGTATAAACACATACACCATTCAAGACGTTAATGAATTGCGTTTGTATTTGAGCAATGTATTATATTATATTATTTTATATTATATTATATTACTTTAAATTATATTCCATTACATTATATTATATTATATTATATTATATTATATTATATTATACTATATTATATTATATTATATTATATTATATTATATTATATTATATTATATGATATTATATGATATGATATGATATGATATGATATGATATGATATGATATTATATTATATTATATAACATCATATTATATTATATCATATTACATTATATTATATTATATTATGCTATATTATAATATATTATTAAATTGTAACCTAATATACATTCTTGAATGACATACGAAATAAAACACAAACTTTATCACGTTCGGTATATTCGCGTGTACTTACATATACAGTTTTGATATGCAGCCTACTATCTATCATGTTACGAGTCAATAACAGGCTCTTCTGAAAGTTTCTGCTTAAAGTCGCGGCAAATAACATCATACAAAACACCTTGTAAGGTGTTAGAACTTGAGGTAAAGGTTATAAGGCATTCTAAAGTTATATTTCTTTAAATAAAGTAGAAACTATTAGATATAAACATTGTTTTTTTTTTTTGAATTTTTTAAACTTTTATACTACTTTTCTATCAGTTACAAAATATGTTTTCCGAACAGTTGTCTTAGTATAACATACGTTTTTTAGAACCTTGTCATATACTTCCGCCGCCAGTCCCTTTACGAAACTGTAGCTGCTTCCGGAGTCAAAACCTGCTGTGTTGAACATGAACTTTGGTAATTTTTAGTGGATATTCGCACATTTGTATAGAATCCTCTTGAAAGACATTTTAAATTAGGGCAGTCCAAATTACGGCCTACGAGCCATGTCCGACCTGCCAAGACTCTTTATATGTGGCCCGCCTGATCCACTTGTACGGATTTCAAGATACACAAAAGCGAGCAAGGTTTCTCGAAAGTTTTTCTCTTTTAGGTTCATAATGAATGGCCAAGAAAAACTTTGAGGAAAATCTAGAAAATGTTTACATCCTTCTTTAGCAGAAGGTAGTGAAAGCGGGCAGCGCATTGTTAAGTTTACAAGTCACCATCCCAGTCTAACAGTCAAGGACAGCGCTATAAGGTCCTTAAGCATCGTTACCTATTCACGCCTCTTTTCATGCGCGATAGGATGCCTGTATTTTCCAATGTTTGTTTCGTTTCCAGTGAATTTATTTGCATAGTGTGTTGCAAGGAGTGAAAAAGCGCAAAACTGATAGTGTATGCAGTAAATACAATGCGTTTTGGCTCAGTAGCTATTTTGAAAAGCAGCATGTGACCAAGTTGATGTCCTGATTTGTCAATATGTAATCGCAGTTATGAAGAAAGGATGTTACCAGACAAAACATTCAGCCGAGTTTGATAAGATTAGGCATATTGAGCGCATTAAGAGGGCAAAGGAACTCTAACAAAATCTCTTACCAACAGCAATTTCTAATTCAGGGCGGAAATATGTACAGAAGCAAGTTATAAGGTTTCAAAACTTGTTGCCGAACATGCAAAACCGTTTGCCGAAGGAGAATTAGTAAAAAAAAAAGTGTATCTTGGTTGCTGCTGAAACATTATGCCCCGATAAAGCAGATTTGTTCAAATATATTTTTCTATCGAGAAACACCATAAGCAAGCATGTTGAAGAACTAGTGACTAGTGTTAGGCATCAACTAATTAAGAAGGGGAGAATGTTCCAGTGCTTTTGTATTTTGTGCGATGAGAGCACTGACGCGATAGATACCGCTCAATTACTGGTGTTTGTTGGTGCATAGACACGGACTTCACAACTATTTATAGGAGTGAGTAGTATACATGAAACCACAAAAGGTAGTGACATATTTGATGAAGTTGTAGAAACTGGGGATAGATTGGAATTTAAACGAGAAAGATTGCGTATTTTAATTATAGATGGTGGACCTAACATGGCAGGAGTTAATCTGGAACGGCAGAGTTGATACAGAAAAAAAGTCGAATCAGGAGGCGTTCTGTGCAAAGGCAGCTAATATCTGTGATGCTATGCAGACTTTTTCCAAACTAATTAACTTCATCCACAGTATGTAGCGTATTAAGCTACTACAGTCTAAGACTTTTCATAATAAAATAAACAGTGAACACGACGACGTAACTTACCTTTGAGAGACAAGGTGACTAAGTCGCGGTCAAACGTTACTTACATTTTTTACTCTGCGGAAGGAAATCCGCGAATTTCTGGAAGAGAACGGAAACGCATGTGAATTGTTATGTGACACTGAGTATCTGTCCTGCTTAGCATTTATGAATGACTTGACCAGCCATTTGAATAACTTAAACCTCATACTACAAGGCAAAGACAAATTTGTCATGATGCGCACAGTGATATTAAATCGTTTACACTGAAATTTAAATTGTTCAAGAAGCAAATTTCTTTGAAGAACTGGCACATTTTCATACACTTGGTGCCCAAAAAGACTAATATCCAGCAGCATGCTTTGATATTGATTCATATGCAAAGGTAGTTGATGACATTGAAGAAGAGTCTACAAATAGGTTTGCGGATTTTGTAAAATTGGAATCTGAAATTTGTCTGCTTACACTTTCCATGTTGACAAAGCACTAGAATGCTACAATTTAGATTTGCAGCCGTGTGATGACGCAATGAAAGGGGCCTTTAGCCCTAAGGACCTTACCAGTTTCTACAATTAATTACTACCAGAAAATAAAATATTCAGCACTGAAGAAACAAGTCCAACGTTTGATCTCCATGTTTTATATATATATATATATATATATATATATATATATATATATATATATATATTTGTGTGTGTGTCTGTGTTAATTTGAACAAACATTTTCAAAACTGAAACTCCAAAAATCAGCATTAACATCTAGCTTGTGATGGGTATCTCCAATTGGTGTTGCTGTTGGGCACATCTGAGCAAGAACAGCCATCAACAATTTATTTATCTCAAAACACCACTTTCACACTTCTCATTAGGTGAGTAATTTTATTGTAGAACAAGCTATGCAGAAATATCCAACACATAATACAAATTATTGAAAAGCATAATTTGTGGCTTTATACCCTAGATTGCTGTTTTTATATCCGATTAAGTATTACATTTATGTAAATTTGCTATTAAGCGCGCGACCAATCGTTTGGGTTGGTTAGTGGCCCTGCATGTAAAGACTTTTGGGCGGCTCTGTAATAAATGTTGCATCTGTTTTGGAAAACATCAGATTTTTAGCATTAATCGGAAGCAGTGTAATGAAGATCAGACTTCCGGGTCAGTTCCCCTGAAATCAATGATGCCAATAACGCATTTTATTTTACTATTACATCTTATATACAGAAAACTACATGTGAGAAACAATATATGAAGGTTACATGTGCTCATTCTTCACTACAATGAGAATTTAAACGATTTTAAAAACTGTGTATAAAAATTAAGCTGTGTAGAGTTAAATAAATATTTTATTACCCATAAGTGTTAGTAGTTGTTATTTTATTACTTAGTAATAGCAGCAGTTTACTTTATTTGGGATACATATTCAATTATTTACCAAATCATGTTCTCTTACACTTATACTAATGTATAATTAAGTTTGAATACTCTTGGGCTTTACATCTGCTTAGCTCCCTCGCTGTTAGCGAATGTAGCTCTCTTTTGTTTGTGCTACCTATTTCACTCTTTTCTTATCCCTGTTCTTTTACCTTTCCCAAATATTGACATGTTTCTTTAGTTTTTCTCTTCTTTGCTTTCCCTTGACATTCAGCATTTTCATCGCTACCATGTTTCTTTTCTCCAATATCTTACCTCTTTATATTCAGTTAAACAGTGAATAATATTGCATAATGGATTTTACACTAAGAATACCCCTGGTATTCAAATATTTTTAAAAACCAGTAGAGATTACTGTTTAATTTTCGAGAATAATCTTCTAACCCTACAGAAAACTACAAGTGAGAAACAGTATATGAAGGTTAGTTTTAAAAACCAGTGGAGATTACTGATTAGTTTCAAGAATAATGTTCTAGCCCTACATAAATATTTTTCGTACATCACTATGAGACCATTAATTAGCCCCGTAGTA
The DNA here is from genome assembly GCA_030762935.1 of Hymenopus coronatus. Classification (NCBI taxonomy): domain Eukaryota; kingdom Metazoa; phylum Arthropoda; class Insecta; order Mantodea; family Hymenopodidae; genus Hymenopus; species Hymenopus coronatus. Next base: position 329,028,460 of record CM060900.1, on the reverse strand, counting down.
ATAATAACTATCAGTCTATTAATTATCTATATATATTTATATCTAACGAGAGTTAATATTTAATTAGTTGTATGCTTAGGGACCAAGAAGCAAGCTGTTTACTAGAAATTTACTCAGAATCATGACGCCAGACTGGATAGAGGGGTGAGAAGTTGCTTCTTTTGTGAAAGTCACGTTCGAGTTTAGTATAAGAGGAAACCACAGCTTAAAGCACACAAGGGGACTTTTTCTTTATATTAGTGGTATCACGTTTTTTTTTTTTTTGGTAGTGTTTAACGCCCGCTTTAACTACTGATGGCACCGCAGGCGGTGACACTGATGATACATGATTGAAGATGGAGCACCGGTGGAATGGGATGGCGGGGAAACCGGAGAAAACCCGCCCAGCGCCGCTTTGTCCACCACAAATCTCACATGCGGTCGCTTGGGATCGAACCCGGACCGTCTAGGTGAGAGGCGAGTGGTCTAACCACTCGGCCACGGCGCGGACGTGTGGTATCACGTGATTATTATGATGAATTCTGGGAGATTTGCAATGATTTTTGGGTAATGATGGTGTCATTTTGGCGGATCTTCTAACCAATCAGAAAGAAGCGCGCGACCAATCCCGGAGGAATTTCAGTACCAGGTACGTGAGAGTAGAGGAGTTGTTTGCAAGTGACATTTAGTAACGCTGCACCTAAGCAAACAACGTGCGGCAATAACTAAAAATGCAAAATCCACGCTTCACCGTTTTTCGTATATAAGACGTAAGATTCAGCACATCGGGACGAGTTGCTAAGAAATCACCCGTGGGAGACGCCACGTCGTCGTTAAGAATTACTGTGCTGTGGACCCGTGCGACTGTTGAAATTCTATGTATGATATTGCTATGTTAATAAATACACTTATTCATTCATACTCGTGAGAGAGACCACGTTGACCGTTTGTTAAGAATTTGCCTGAGAGAGGCCACGTCGGACAGTTTGCTAATAATTCGCCTGTGAAGTAAAGTAACGTCACTCGTGATTACGTGAAAGTGAATTGTGCCATGTACTCAACGAAAAGAGTGTAATTAAGAATGTTTGTGAGTCAGTGTTAGAGAGCATCAATCAGCTGTATAAAAGTATAAAATCAGGTGCTTGTCGCAAATCTCCTTCATAATAAATAATAGTAAAACATTTGCAAGTGTTTTTCTTAATATCTACAAGAACACTCCTACAACTCTACCCACTAGCTAAATCCACGCCTGGGAGAGTCAAGATTCATGCAAGACTGCGCAACGCCGTGGAAAGCCATCCCGGAGGAATTTCAGTACCAGGTACGTGAGAGTAGAGGAGTTGTTTGCAAGTGACATTTAGTAACGCTGCACCTAAGCAAACAACGTGCGGCAATAACTAAAAATGCAAAATCCACGCTTCATATGACTTCCCAACCTGGGGAGTAAAAGCAGTAACGCAACAACACCCACATCAAAAGTACCCCTGCATATTACTGACCAACGTGGGGCAACTAATAACACAGCTTGCAACAACAAAAGCACCGCTGCATATGGCGCACGTAACGTGGGGGAACAACACAACGAAATCACCGCTGCAAGAATTTCTATTGTACTAACAAAAAATAGAAGGAATATAATAAAATAAAACATTTCTTTCACAAAAATAACTTAATAGCAATGTTATAGTGTAATGACGAATCTCGTGCTTTATCCTCCAAGTTTATACATCAAACAACATCGCACCTTATCTGGAACTTCAGACATATGAATGTCAGAAGGACTATACATTATATTTGGGTTCTCGGAAACTGATGAGGACAAGACACGGAATTCTAATTACACAAGTATTTTTAAGATAAGGTCTGGTTTGCAACTGCACCAACTACTAAATATTTGTCGACAGTTTATTTTTAATAATTCTTCAAACCCTTCACTACGTTTCTACTGTATATCGATGTTTTATGAACACTTAGTCCAGCATACGTTTTTATAACCCCTGTCACAAACATCCGGCGCCACACTATTTAGGAAACGTGCAGCTCTTTCCAGAGTTAAAACTTTCTGTACTGAACATAAGCTTTGATAATCTTTTTAGGGGACATTGCAGTAGAGATTTTTTCGAGGCATAAGTAATGGGCCACCTGTTTTGGCAAACATTTGATTACTAATTGTTTTCTGGATCCTACTGAAAATGGAATTTTTACACCGCAAGTTTCAATCTACTCTGAAACCAACATACCAATAACACGCTTTCTTCTGCCATGACATATTGGATACACAAAATTGCATCTCAGAAATAGAACGCGAATACTACGGACTAGAGGAGCATTTCTGTAATGACGTACCACCAACATTTATTCTACACTGCAATAGGACTTACTTAGATGGACCCATGGTAACTTTTAAGGTCCAGGGTTTGATTCCCGGTGACATACCTACTATTGGGGGTTTCCGTGATTTAGCCTGGCCGCTATGCGAATGCCAGGGTGGGGTAATTTACCACGGTTCTCCTTGCCCTCGCTTCCTCTTATTTCATTTCCCTTTCATGTTTCAGGTATACTTTCAAGTTCTACAGTGTCGGTGGTGCTGAGATGGCGCAGTTGATTGCGTTATGGAAGTATTTCTCCCCGTGCCGCCTGAGTGAGCCGGATAGTCTGCAGTCGCGTCGCTCTATTGGAATTTCTCTCTAAAGATGTGCGGGTGTTTGAACTGAAACGATAGGGACTCATGCGTTTCTTTGTTTGCTCTCTACGGGCCTGTCTACGTGCCAGGGACCACTTCCGACTATTTCATCTCATCCGTGCCTTGAGGGGCGGGGGAGCGAGCGGAAGCCAAAAGCGATCCATAATGATGTCGCAGTGTGCGAGGTGTCCCCCTTCGTTCCAAAGTGCTACATCCACACTGAGAATTTAAATGACTGAAAACTGTGGGAAGGGATTTTAAGCATGCAGAATGAAATAGAATATTAATTATCTAAACTATTTAGTAGTTCTAATTTTATTGCACGACGCGCTCTACTTTTAAATATATTCTTTGTAATTTGTTGGATAAAATTCTAATAAAATAAGTGAAAAACTTAAATTATAATCCTATAAACGCCAGTAAACACATGTTTCAGGTAAAAACATACTCAATTGGTAACAAAGCAATATCCCTTAAACGCAGCAAAAAGTCTAATTTGGGGGCTCATATACTAACTGAACAAGAAAAATGATCCTGTAAATATGTTTAAATTTTACGATTGACACATTGCTTTATTATTAGCATATGCGTTAAAACTCCAATAGTGCGATTTTGGATTAGTATTACGGTTAGTCACGGACGAAGCCTCCAGGACTCTGAGGCAAGGAACCGGACGTAGGCCCTTCAGGTGCTTTGCCACTTACGTGACCCCAGGGAGGGAGGACAACGGATGCATGCATGGATGGAGTCCATATCGATTATAGTTGAAACGTTTCAGACCCGTCCTAGGCTGGCTCACGAGCCCCGAGTCTCTTGCCAAGCCCCCCGGAGAGAGCCCTGAAACCAGAAGGCGGGTCCTGACCGAGCGTTCCTCACGAAGACACCAGCATAACTTTTCACAATACGCAAATCACCAACCAGCCGTAACCCGCCGGTCCTTCAGCCCTAAAAGATGGGAACAGAAAAAAGCGGACAGAGTGTACGGGGAATAAACTGTGCCTATTCATCATTCATCTGGCAGCCCGGTGAAGCCCTCGAGAAGAAGAAGAAGAAAACATGGGTCTGGTATCAAACCCGTGACCTCCCTAATACAGGCCACAGACGAAGCCGTTTGAGTCATCCCGCTCGGTAACAGTAAGAATAGAAGAGAGTGCCTAATCTTCTAAAGCTGACTCTTTTGCTTGTTTGTTTTGATACCTGCTGCAAACGTAAACGCGCATCTACAATAAAATTAATTCTAGTATTACCAAATACAGGACAAATACTGTTTTGTTTTGAACTATTCTAGCATAGCACTGTATGATGCACTCCCTCTACCTCTCACCTTTAACTGCTTTTTCCCGTCCGCTTCTTACATTTCTTCCATGCTTTTCTTCTTATGCATTTTTCTCTCGCCCCCTCTCACTCTGTCTCTTTCAATTTTCTCTCTCCTAGCTGATCTCTTTTCTCTGCAATTTGCATAAGAGTTAATGTTTTGAAAATTCTAATGAAAGTGCTTTTCCGGGAGTGTCAATAAAATTCAAACATTAATAAAAACAGTTGAACAAACTTTAACTTTTACCTCTTCCTTATGCCTGAAATAAAATCGGAACGATTCTGTTTTTCGTGGTAACCCATACGAGCATAATACCAATGAAAGGTTGTCCCAACTTTTTATATCTTCACACTATAGAAAGTTTATAAAAGGAAAATATTGTTACAAACACTATAATTAAAACAATGTGTTGTGTAATATTAGATAAACTTAATATTCTGCATATTTGGAATTATTTATTTCGTACCCCATTAGAACACTCTCTATTTTGAGCAACGTAATAAATTAGGACGTCATAAATTTCATATTTTCTAAGTAACAACTAAAGTATGTGATTATCTGTATTTCATAATAATCACTTGTATCATTCTTGCTCGCTGACACTCGACCACAGAGGCAGCCTATTGAATAATTATTGTAACCGCTCTTAAATTAGTCTTAGAAATTTGTTGCCTGTTGCTATTAACCCGTGCACAGCTTTTTCTATCCTTGAAAAGATAGAGTCAGATCAGACAATTCAATGCCACAGCCGGGATTTGAAACACGAATCTCCATGTCTCGGTCTAGTGGCCCTAACCTTTGAACTATCATGGTAACATGCCGAGACAACATTAAATTCTTCAACTGACTCCAGATATACCCGGTACGCCACAAGGAGATCTCAAATTATTTTGAGCTAACATACACCAAAGACGATTTACAATGTTATAAGTACTCGTATTTTAATTCACAGGCTTCATAGTTCAAACATAGTTTAGGTCAATTCTTGGCAGTTAATCTGCTTACAATATTCCCATTTTTCATACTTTATTCTGAATAGCATTGAAGTATTAATTTCACTTTCAATGCCTTATCAAAGTATGAATTAGATTTTAAAAGCAGAAAGGAAAATAAAATATTCATTAGCTCAAAATCTTTTAGTTCTTTTCTGCATTTTGGTTCATGCAGTGATGGACAATGAAGAAACCATACACGTCCATGAGTCCCCCGCACACAGAGAGAAAATACGCAGCTACGTGAGCATTCCGGTGAAGCTAATAATTTAGAAGAAGGTAGCTCTTATTACTTTCTCTAGCCCATATGTACAAAAAATCCAAGATCCCCAGAATCCCCCCCCCCCAAAAAAAAAGAGAAGCATTTTAGAAACATGTTTCTCTCTGTGTCCTTGGGTAGCATAGCTCAAAAAGGAAAAGTCGATTTAATCCCAAACTTGGTATTTTAGTTCACTATCTTCCATGGATGTGACACGAAGATTTTCAAGAAAATTTCCCCCACCCCCAAATACCCATTATATGGAACATTTTTCGAAAATTTTGATTTTCTCGAAAATAGCTTTAACATTTCTATGAAAATGCCATCTGTTTGAGATATTTTCATGACGACGAAATGTATATCTTGAATTTTCTGGGAATAGCCTCTGAAAACCTCTTCATTGGGATGACTTTTGTATATCTGGTAAAACGTAAGAGATAGATATAAATTTACTACCCAAAAATGATGATCTCATTAACACATACAGTTTATGTCATATATATTTTTGTAGGGTTAACCATTTCCGAGATATTCCGAGTTGGTTTCAGTTTTAAGGTACTTAAACTTTGCTCAAACGGGAAGTACTCTTCTTTTGCCTCTCTTTTATTTACTCCTAGTAAGCAAAGACAAAGGAATTTCAATTGCTTCACTTAGCGACCGGCTTTTAGCCTTTGCATACCGTTATTTCCCTTCAATTTATAAAGACGGAAGTAATAATACCATTTCTGTTAATATTTATTTTGATTAGCATGATGTAGATAAAAGAATAATCTGTTGTAAGAAAATGTGCTTTGTGGAACAGCTAGAGAAATCATGTGAATGGAACACATGAGCCTTTTTTCTCGGTCCATTTATACCCCGCCTTAAACTGCATGGTTCTATTGGAGGCATTTCCCTGTGGAACTTACTGTCTATCGGCAATTATTTTTTTTTTTCATTAGATCACACTCACATTCACACTTCCAATCTCTGGGACGATAGAGAATAATCTGGGTTAGAGAAAAATCACTACCCTGCGGCGGTTCCCGGATGTGTGGGGGTCCCGGGTTCAAATTCCTCGTGCAGGTTTAGGATATTATGGAATGATTGTTGAGATGTGGATGCCCTAGCTCATGATGTATGGAATCTTTCACAGAAGTGGTAAGGCACAAGTGGTTTCCTTTGATTCAGGATTGTTATTGAATTCGTTAATCCAATTTCGTCGACATTTTCTGCCGTCGAACACACACTCATTCCTCCTAAATTTTCCCTTTTCTAGCTATGCTTTACGTGACCACGTCTATCATCTTTTATTACTAGTGACCGTATTCTGGTGTATTAAATAAACATTGTTTCTATCGCGGCAATATGTAGCCCATTCGTTTCCACCGCGGACTCGAATATCACGTCTTAACCCAGCGATTCTGCCTTAGCAAGTGAAGTCGCGCCGCTTGACCAACAAGAGAACCGTTTCTATTTGCTTTGTTATGTCCACCCTCAGGCAAGGGAACTTCCATCCGCTTCGGTTCATTATCCTGCCCCTAACGGTACTCTTGTACCCGGGTCCTTTGCCAGCTCATGGTAAACTCTGTTTTGCACTCTTATGCCGGTTTCACAACAGGGCGATATTGGCGACGCGGCAAGCGCGGCAAAACGATTGACCAATAGGAATTCAAATTGACGCGACGAAACCCGTACGAAGAAAGTTGAATTGGATTTAACTTTTACCGAGCGGCTTGGGTGTCATCCACAGGGTTCCTGTTGTTTGATGTTCTGTGGTTCTTGTTAAAGTTGTTAAGGATGGCGTCAACATCAAGGGAAGTTCATTCGTTTTCAGAAGAAATCCTTATTGAAATGGCGAGGCTGCATTCCGAAACTGCCTTGGACAACCAAAATTATATATCCATTCCAGAATAATCTTGGCACCTGATTAAAACCACGTCTATGTTGTTGACTGAATAATAAATAAGCCCATACTAACCTCAAAGTTATACAAAGGTGCTCTACTGAAGATATTGGCCTTCGAATTGACTGTTTCTCTAAATGAGAACCAATGATTTGCAAAAGATCTTCAAATTGTGATAGTGTCATTCTCATGTAATTGTAATACGATTCGAGAGCCGTCATTATCATATTCGGAATTAGGGTATGAAAATCCCCAAATTGGCTACGCCCCTTGAATATAGGTCAAACCAACTTCTGCTGTCTTCTTTGTCGACTGTTTCTGTCATTTCTACTTTTTAGAAGATACAGAGCAAGGACTTGTTTTAAATCCGCAGCCACTGCTTCAAGTGTGCTGTGCACCGGCATCGCAAGTAATGTCAAATCAAATTATATCGCCCTATTGTGAACCCTAGTTTCCATGACCAATGCGTGTCATGATGAGACACATGTCGCGTCGCCATTATCGCTTCCACTGTGAATCGTATATTAGACGTGTTTTACAACATTTCTTCCCTGGCCATTTCGTGGTCATGTTTTCTTAATATTGATTTACATCACCCTTTTAGAGACCTTTTAATCCCGTGACACGACATGTACTGTGTCAACCCCCAGCCGGATATCGACCCCGGCACCCCTCACACAGCAGGCAGGTGCTCTACGACTGAGCTACATGTCCAACCAAAAAGTAGTTGTTTGATCAGGTAGCACAGCAGAAATATGTCACGTGTTTAAACCGCTCCACACCTTTCCCCGCATTTCATGCGAAAACAGTGCAGTGTGCAGCAATGCCGGCTCTCGGGGGACTGGATATTTTTCCGATTGGCAGTTTAAGTTCACACCATCCATCAATGCCTGCACATGCTCATGTTTCACAGGAGAAATCAATATACAAGGTATCGGCGATGACATCAGAAATTAATCGAATGTCATAACCGTTTTTGAAACAGAGAAATGTTCCGGATATACATTGTTTTTGACACTTTTAAAATAAACGACCTCGCGTACGTTTTATATTTGTTGCATGGTCGTCACACAATGGGTGGAAAAGGTAGCGAGCCCGGATCATTTGTTTTTCCATGGATCTCGCTGAAACGTCACTCACCATGTCAAGAGCGCTACCATTGGGGTGAACAGGGTGACGATATTCCCGTTAACCTTCAACCTCGAATGTTTGACGCCCCTTTCACTCTACCCGCATGCCAAAACAACAAACCACAAATGCCCCCACACTTAATGCTTATATTCACTACATTAGCAATAATACTTTTTAACCTTGAAGGTTATTGTTATGTGCTTGGGCATTTTCCTTAAGTTTTATCTGGGCATTACTTGCATTTAATCATTACTCAACTTTCATTTATCTAAATAAGAATACCTTACTTTTTACTTTCTCTACACGTAGAGAAGGTATTGTATTGTACCGAAAATTTAATACCGAGATTTCACCGGAAGTACATGTTTTGAGGGTTTCTGTATCCAACCTTTGCCTCTTTCTGTCCTCCTCTCTGTCTCTCTCTGCCTTTGTCTCTCCTCTCTGACTCTCCTTCTCTCTATCTCTCTCTGCTTCTGCCTCTATCTCTGCTCTCTGTCTCTCTCTGCCTCTGACTCTGTTTTGCTACATTCTGTTCACGTTTTTATTTTCTTTATATTGTTTCTTTTTATTATAACTGGTTGCATGCTAGCAGCTAATGCATGCTGCACATTTACTGTATGTTTGGGTGATTTTTTCCCAGCACCAATCTCTGCTTTGTGAAATCATTTTAGAAAAACATCCATGTTTGTATGTGTGTGTGTGTGTGTGTGAGTTTCTGTGGTCAGCATAACTGTAAACCGCAAAGCCGGTTTAACACTATACGTGGTATTTAATTCAGTATCGTCCAAAGATACGACACGAACATTTTCATGAAAATTTCCACAACTAGAGACGTTTTTCGATCATTTTGACTATCTAAAATGTGGTTCTAACGAATTTTATTAAAATATCGTAAAGATATATTCATGACAAGTGAAATGAGTATCTTGATTTTCTGGGAATAATCTCTGAAGGTCTTTTCATTCTGAATGACTTTCGTGTAAGTGGTAAACTGTAACTTTCCAATATATATATATATATATATATATATATATATATATATATATATATATATATATATATATAAACCAACAACAATAAATCCTTTATTGGAAACGGTTAACTTTACAAAAATTGTATATGACTTACACTGTCACACAATGTATGTCATATACAACTTTTGAAGCAATTAATAATAACAATAAATACTATATTGGAAACCGTTAACTTATATAGTATAGTCAAAACAACACACAATATGTGTAATATACAATTTTTGTAAAGTTAACCGTTTCCAATATAGTATTTATTGATATTGGTTTCACATTTAAACAATTTAAATTTTTCTCAAACGAGAAATCATATTTCGTTTTATCTCTCTTTTGCTTTATTTCTGACGTTCTAAAGAGCACAGAATCTTAATTGTTTCACATAACGAACAGCCTTTAAAAGATCTGACTTTCGCTTTAACCTAGTATACCCCGTTATTTCCCTTCTCCTTACAAGGAAGCGAGTAATAAGACAATGTCTGCTAATGTTTATCTTGATTAGCATGATGTACAAAAAATAATAATCTTTAGTAAAAATAGTTTATTTGCAGAACAGGTAGAGAAAGTAAGGTGATATTTTAGTTTTTTCACTATGTAATCAATTTACCTACCACATAATTATAAGTGAAAATAAAATATCTCTTGGAAAATATTTAAGAGCTAGTTGTGGGATACGCAAGCACCAGGATCCCACAATCACACTCATCAGAAGCATAACAGGGCAACATTTTTAGGTTTGAGGCACTGTAACAGCATTAAATAATGCAAAATATGATATTGTTAAATAGAAGTGTTGTCTTAGTTTCACTTTTTGTTGTTGACAATTTTCTAAACCTATGTGCATTTTAAGTATTATACCATGAAAACAGATGCCTCAATGATCAATAGTTGGTGGTCCGAATTCAAAGCTTGCTTTGTATTGATTACTGAATCTGTCTCACTACCTCTCTCATGTTGGTATGTTTCTATACTAACAGAGCGTTTTCTTGGATTATTACAAATGTTTTCTTTAGTACCCGAAATCATTTCATTTATTTTCCCAGGTTATTTTTTGATCAATATCTTTTACTTATTTTAGTTATCACTGCAAAGCATATGTGACAAACTAAAGATTTACAATTATCTTCCTTTCACATAAAATGTCTATCACGTATGTAAAATATAAACTTTTGCTACATTTTCTGCAAGCAAACTATTACTACAAACGATTATTCTTTTATCCATATTATGCTAATCGAGATAACCATTAACAGGAATTGTCCTATTAACTGTTTCCTTCTAAGTAGAAGAAAACTAAGGGCTCTGGGCTAAATCTATTGCCAGATCTGTTAAGTGTTGGACGCTAATTAAGACAATTGAAATTAGGTTCTCCTCATATGAACAGAAGTAAAGCAAAAGAGATATGAAAATCATGAAGGTTGCCTGTGTGAGAAAAGTTTAAACATTTTAAAATTAAAATCAATATCAGCGAATATATCGAAAATAGTTAGTACTGTAAAAACCGTATATGATATAAATTGTGTTTTTTTTAACTAGATATACATGTTTTGTGTAGTGATTTTATGTCTATCTCCTAGGGTTTACCAGTTATGGAAAAGTGATTCAGAATGAAGACGACTTTATTCCTGATTATTCAACATCTAAATTTTATTTCTGTTTAAATATCCTCAATATACGGCATTTTAATCAAAAGGAATTAAAACTATTATTAAAAAACAAATATGTCGCAAAATTCTCATGTAATGGGTGGTTTGTGGAGGGGATCTTTCCTGAAAGTCTTCGCATCACATTCCTGGAAGATAATAAACTTAAATACCAAGTTTGGTATTTAACAGCCTTTTCGTTTTTTGAATTATGCTGTCCACAGACACACCAACACACACATACACCACGGAGCTGTTTCTAATTTTTTTATATCAGCGGTAAAATGACGGTATAGAATTTTGAGTAGAATACAATACTTTTTCTATAATATATACTGTACATACGTGAAAAGTAAAAAAAAAAAAAAAAAAAAAATGGAACATACACGATTTTGATGTGTTAAATCCAATTATATTTTGAGATTTTTATTTAGGTACATTCATTTCTTTTCGATACGGCAACACTAAACCTAAGGTTTACTAAACGGTATGTTGTAACCGTTCTATGTTTATGTTAAACCTAAATAAGTTAATTAAAAAGAAACTGTTTTAATTAGTGGACCTTAAAATATTAATTGGTTCTATAAGTATTATTCTCTTTATAAATGTTATCTAGGTGAGCTATGGACATATTTTATTGCACAGGGGCTCTACGAATGCTATATTATAAAAAGTGTACAACAAGATTTTAACTTTGTATCTTTAAATACCAAACATATAAGTTAAACCTGTGGTATGCAGAGATTCTGAAAGTGAAAAATGTTAAGAAAATGCGCTAAAATGGAGGACTTGAAGGAGTAAGGGATCAATATCAGGTGGCCAAACTGCCCCGTATTTAACGTTTATAGATATCCCTTCGTGCGTTAAAAGAGTTGCAGAACTCAGTTGGTTTATTTCAAGTTAAAACTGGCCAGTGAAGCACTGTTGAGAGCGACTTCGTAATATTTCTCTCAATAAGGTCGAACCGCTGACAAGCAATAGGGCTAAACCGAATGTCGCTCAGCCATTTCCACACTTGCCGGTTTAAACTTGAAATAGCCCCGTTTGATTTCTGCAACTGTTACAGCGCAAGGAGGGAAATCTCCACACGTCAAATACGGGACACGTGGGCCACCTGGTTAGAACTCTAAAAATGACCGACGTTAGGAAAATAACAGTATACATGAAAGTAAAAGGTGGGAAAAGTGATGGAGGGAGATGGAGGAATAGAGAGTAAAGGAGAGAAGTGTATGAATTTTGACAGACAGAGAGAATGGGAAACACGAGGAAGATACGGATAGTGCAGGAGAAGCGATGAGAGTGAAGGAGAGGGAGATAAAGAGTCTTCAGAGTTAAAGAACGCTGGGAGTGAAATATTGACTACAATTGGTCAAAAAATCGAAAAATACTTTTTATAGCAACTAATTGTTGCAACCTTTGGGCGTTTATATCATACTTTCAAAATGGTCCATGCGTCTCAGCTTTAGTTTAAATACAACTAAAATTTCCCAAAATGTGGAAAAAATCTATTGTAATATTACAAAAGACAACATTATCTTAAAACTTTTAGTAATTTTTTAAGAAGCATATTATTATGTGAAGATGCAATTTTAGAGATTAATATTTCTAACTCTTTAAAAAGTTGTAGTAGTTCGGTAATCATACCTATTAGAATATCACCTTTTAAATTTTTTGTGTGGTTCAGAGCAACAATCCAGAAAATTACAAGCAGTTTTCTCAAATTTTGAGGCAATAAAACCTTTTGACTCTGCAGTACATTTAAATAATAACATTTATGAAATAATGAATATTTTGCAACGTATTTATCCAATTTTAATTAAATTTGGTAATCATATTCACATAAAAGTAATACAATGACAGCAAAACTTTCATAAGACTGTAACGAGAGATATTGATATTTGAAATGTCATCCCAGTGTCCCTTAACAGCATTAGAAGGAGAGTTGCTGGTTCTACTAAAATTGTGACACGTAACTAACTGGATGATACTTTTATCAAGTTTAATTCTAAATATCCGCCCACAAAGCTTTTTGGATTTACCTGTTGTGCAGGAATGTAGCAGTACTACCACTTATGGTAAATATTGTACAAACAGTCTCAAAGGGTGGAAGCAGCCAAGAGTGCCGTCATTTCTTTACCGCTGTGGGCACGCAGACGCTTTTAGCTCTGGCAATTCTCTCCTTACACGTTTCTGGTAGAACCTTTGTGGGCCCAGGGGAAATGTGACATACGAGTGAAAATCGGAGAAGAGAAATCTTTGAGTTTACTCTCTGGGATTCGGAACTAAAACCTCGCATCTTTGGTTCAATGTTCTTACCACAGCAAGTCGTTCTCCGTGGTCTAGGACTATGATGCCAGCCTCGCATTTTGGAGGTCCCGTGCTCAAACCCAGTGAAGAGAAACGAATTTTTTTCTCAAAAAATCCTTAGAATGGTTTCCTTAGGAATGGAAGAAAATCCGGTGGTCCCGGTCATAGATTTATGACAAGTAAATGAACCTAATGCCTGAAACGCGTAGCCTTCTGAGCACAATTTCTGAGCCCGTTATAGCAATGGGATGCAAAGAACCATCGTAGTTAAAGCGCATGCATAAATAAAATTCAATTTAATGAGTACCTCTTACCACAGTAGCTTTTTCCTGCATTTATTACTTGGGCATTTCCGAATTGTCATTGCTTAAGCCAAAATCAGTTTCAGTGAATTTTGTTTCTGAGATAATTCAGTTTTAAATGTAGAAAGTCCATTAAAATCTTTAAGGAATCTTAACTATGTGTTCTGTATGTGTTGGAGATATATTTTTTAATATATTGGTCTTCTTTACCCTCTATCTGTGCCAAAAGAGAACGTCTTGTAGCTTACTAAAAACCTTAAGATAGGATTTTACTACAAATAGACATTTTAAGATCCCTGAAAGCCATTTTATAGAAACCTTCTAAGCATTTTTGAATGTTTATATAAGATAATAAATGAAAAACAACATATTTGATGGAAGAAAATTTCATGTCTAAGTTTTCATGTTGAAGAACGCAGGGCAAAAAATCGTTATCAAATTCTAGAATTGCTTACAAACATTTATAAGAAGCGTATCTCTTTCTTTATAATTTTCCCAAAAGTAAACTCCTAGAAAGTCTTTCGAGATGCCGAAAATTTATATCAGTAACAATCCTGAGGTAATTGGAAAATACAACGTAAGTAGAATAATGTTTTATGCTACAAAGCACTTCCGAAGTGTACAGAAGTATGGCATTCTATCAAAAATATCAATGCAAGATTTTGCTAGAACTATATAGATTTGGGCTTCCTGAAGTGAGAAAAAATTAATTCACAGAGAAAGAAATCCGCTTTGTGTTTGTATGCATGTGGACGTATATTTGTGTATGTGTGCGTCTGTGTGTGTGTGTGTGTGTGAGAGAGAGAGAGAGAGAGAGAGAGAGAGAGAGAAAGAAAGAGAGCGAGATACAGCTTATATTGTTTCAATGAGCATCCTATGAGAGATAAGTTTTATGAGCTGATATATTTTGTGTTGTGTTTATTTAAACGTACAGTTTAAACAAATTTGAGCCGAAATCATCCCACAGAGCCAATGCACCAAATATTTTGATAGCTAATAAAAAGAAAGTAAATAGAATACGAAAGTTATGCTTAAGTCAGGCCTTCCCCTGAAATTAACTACGCATTATAAATTATGTTGTTTTCTATAAAATGGCGGTGAGGTTTTGAATGGAAATGTCATGCAACTAGGATAATTTCACCCAAAAGAGAATTTTATTTTCCTTTAAATAGCATGACAAGTTATTTTTATTCCTATTTAATGCTCTGTAATTGTGAAACCTACAATATCTGAAAAATTACTTTTACAATATCCTACATTACCTATGTAACACATACGAAAAGTTCCTAAAACTGTATTGTATATATTTGTTTAAGGTTTATAACGCACACTTCTGTTGTTACTATGAAGACAGTTCTTGTTATATGAACGGCAATTTAGTAGCAATATATTTTGTGATATTAAATCAGAAACGCATAGGATATGGTTCCCTGTTTCTGTGGGACTGGTGCGATACAAATACAAGAAGCAGTGTGTATCACCACCTGCTGACGTATTCGCCAAACAACATAAATGGAGTATTTCTAAAACTTAAAGCTGATAATTGAAGGGCTTAGGCAAAAAATAATTAAATAAGATTTTAAATTATTAACTTGAAATCATTGATTTAATCTTCCCATTTTTATCAAAATATAATATAAATTTTGAGCACCAAAAAATTCTCTTCAACCTAAATCAACTAATAATCTTAAAGCCATGTGCATCCAGTTGGCTAAAAGTGCAACTTCCATGGAGACAGTAGTTGAACATTATTGTTAATTCTGTATTGTAAAAATTAGGTTTCTGAATTGTTGTTAAGTTTTCCACGTTGTAATATTGTAATTGTAAATGCGCTAAGATGTCTAATAATTTATTTATTAAGGCATTTATAACGTTTAACTGGTGTCTGTTCTGAAATGTTTAATGCTACATATTTTGCTTTATCTGAAGCAATTTGCTAACCCTGGACAAACCCACCATTTTCGTATTTAAAATAAAGCCTCCAAGCATTAATTCAACTCATTACAGGTTCACTTTATTTAATTAGTGGAACTTTGGCATCATTCTTCAGACATGTCATACGTTACTTTTTATCGGTCTCTCTCTGGCTTCTGCTAGCCCTTAATTCCATTTGGGGTCTACATCCCTATCTAGCACTACGGAACGTGTTATTACATGCTTATATTATTTTATATACGTCACTAAAAGTTAGTTCTCTAACTCAAGAAACTCCAATTTTGTAGTTAGTTACTTTCACCTAACGACGATACTTTATCTTTCCAATATTTACTCAAAATTTATATTAGCTTCAGGAGGAACTGTATGTTAAAAATACAAAGCTATATGATTAAATTATAATCTGCATTAAATTCAATCAGTATTCTTGTGATTCAAACATAGAAGCGGAACCAACAAGTCAGAAACAATCATATCGAATGCATATTTTTCCTTGAAGCAGGCTCACAAGTTGCAGCCGACATTACCAGGACCTAAGGTTTGCAATAATGCAACTTCTCTTCTGCCATGTGCGCGTCCTTTCTCGGTTGTTTTTACAGCCCTTTCCTGGACGTCAGTTGCAACAAACGAGCATCTGCGGTTCATGTGCTGTTAACTTTAGCGATATGGTCTCTAAGATTCGTAATGTCGTTACCGAGCAAGGTGGCGCCGCTGTTACGCGTATGACTCTCAGTTTGGAGGTCCAGAGTTAAAAACCAGACAACCACCTATTCTGATCCATGAATTTTTCATGGTGTCTCCGTGTCAAACACGAATACTGGTGTGGTTCATCTTCTACCACAACTTTCCTGTCTCTCATTTCCTGTACCGATCGCTTCCTTATTATCTGCTTCAAAGTTGTAGAACCAGGTAACGGTGTTCGGAGGGTTGCGGTTGGCAGTGGATGCACACTTTGTAGAGGTTTCTTCCTGGCGTCGCCGCAAGACAATTTCATCGATCCCCTCCTTCGAATGCTCTTGAGCAGAGGCATTTTCTGGTAACCCGTGTGGCTCGGGGTTTGTGTCTGGGTCCGAGCTGCAACGAATGAGTTTGAATTTGGAAATTTTAAGAAGTCTGTCCATGCCTGGACCAGTCGTCAACCGGATCTGGTAGCCCCTTGAACCTCTCTTCTCATCCTTCCCTAACCAAGAGTCAAGGTAAAATCACAAAGGGCCGGGAGCAAGTGTGAGGTACCCTGCCTTGCTTGTGGGGGCCCTTTCCGTCAATAGCGTTAGACTATGATCAAAATGCAGTTCGTTTAAAACACTTTTCTAGTGCCATTCAAATAAGGTTAAACCAACTCTGAACACTAAAAGAAAATAAAACCGAAGAGTTATCATTAGACCAACCTCAGTAGTGATTCCAATTATTTTTTTTCTAGACGTACAAATGAATCCCAAGTTAATGGATATCTGCTATCTATAAACTAATAAGGCGGCAACTTGTCGACAGATCAAGCTAAGGAGGAGGCAACATAGGAAACACAACGCACCGTAAACGGGAAACAGAAGTACAAGCTGCAGTATGTATGTAATTTCAAGGACGGCCACACATCGGTTGTCAGCTCTTACACCATTCAATGGATCGGTTCTATCGCAAGATGGAAAGGAAGCATCACAATGAAAAGTAACTAACGATTAAGTCAGCATCGTGCTGCATACGCGTTATGTTTTTCATGTTCGGAATCATGATAGCAGAGGTGACTGGAAATGATTCTGCACAGTTATACGGGGCTTCACAAGAGCAGTAAATGCAGGGCAGTGAGTAGAGTGTGGAGCGGCAGCACCACATATCAGTTTGGCCAGAAGACAACCAGCTTTCCTCTTCATCTTCTTGGGCGTATGAATTTACTGTCGAGGCAAAGGATCGCGTTTAAACAAGAGTTGCCATTTTGCCTTATTATTATCATTATTAAATTGGAAAAAAAATCAAGCTATGGTTATTTTTACGGCTTGATGGCATCCCTGGCTCTAAATCAAGTTATTAGCATTTAACAAAGGAACAGTAGTTAACATTAAATGCAAATAATACACAGACAACATGTTTATCTTATTTAATTACCAACTCCTTGCATAAGTCTATGACAAGTAATAGTCATTCAGCAGATAGCCTGATGTGGCCATTTATTTTTTAGCCATTTTCGAATATTCGTCTAAATTCCTTATTTGACTTTTAAGTCTAATAGCATTGTTCATTTTATCTCAAATATTAACCGAACCCATTTTCTTTAATCAATCGCACTTTCCCATCTCTTGTTCAGGATATTACAGAAAATAAAATGCAATGTGAACGGCATTTTCATTGCACCTACACAACGGATACATATTTTGTTGTTGGTTTCTTCCAGTCCCATTTGTCTTCTTCTCCTTTTCATCCTTTGGTATTCACCCTCCTCGCATGGAAGACTCCCCCCCTCTCCCAGGACTTACAAGTCAGCGCCTGGTGTCAGGTGCCTGTTGAGGAGCAGATGGACTCTGGATCACAGAAGCTAGCCAAAATAGCTGATAGGTCTGGACCTGCTGTGAGCATGAGGAAAAACCCGAAAACGCGGAGCAAACCCACCCTGACGCCGCTTATTTCACCTACAGTCTTCTGAGATCACACCCTGGCCACTTGGTGAGAAGCGAGGTGTCTAATTTAAACCTAGTAAGCCCTCCCTCTCTTAACTTTTGTCAATATAACTTCCCTCGTTTCTCGTTAATAAAAGGTAACTATTTTCTGTTGTAGCAGCACACGTAATTGATGTACTACCTAAATATTATATAAAATCTGTATATAATAATTTTAAAAGCATCTTATTAAATTAGAATTCCATAACCATATTTTTTCCATTTTTTAATGTCAGTTATGCCGCATTTTTATCCCGGTCAGCTTTCCTTAATGTAGTGCATCTGTAAAATTTGACCAAAAATACAGATCTATGGAAAGTATACTAAAAAACTGCAACACATTTCTGGAACTAATGCTCAAATTTTAATGAATAAATTTGAAAAACAAGCGTTTTAGACAGTGCAGAAGTAGCTTTGTACAATAATTAGGATATACTAGGTGGACCAACTACCCCTATTTGACATGCGCAGATATTCTTCCGTGCGTTAAAAGAGTTGCAGGACACAACGGGGTTATTTGAGGTTAAAATCCACCAGTATCAAACTGGTGAGACCGATCTTCGTTTTACACGTCGCAATGGGCGCGACCCGCTCACCGTCTCCTCTGATAAGCAAGACGGGTAAAGCAAAGATCTGGAAATAGCCCCGTTGAGTTCTGAAACTGTTTTATCGCGCAAAGTAGTATCTGCACACGTCTAATAGCGGTAATTATGCCACCTAGCAGTAGATATATCTGTAAACTCATTTACTGTAAAACCTCAATTTTGACGTGAATTTGTTCCTAAAATGTATCGTCTGAAGAATAATTATTATAACAATGAATTTATAAATTAAAATTGTCATTTAAATAACCACGCAAGCATAATTTTGAGTCACGGCAAAAATAGCACTGTTATTCTGTTAATGACTGATATAAATTTCAGCAATGTAACTTAAAAACCATATATCTACCAAATTTAATAGCTGCATTACCCAAAAATAGGAGTCCTAAAGTTTTAGATAATTTTTTTCAGAATATGGTCATGCTGCGTCCGTTGCTCACTGTGCTAATAGTTAGTACTCTTCAAATCTCTCATACTGACCATCTCCATTCCTCACAGACTTGTGGCGTTAGAGATAATCAGTGAAATCCCTAACTCAGCCTTACATACAAAGCACGGAGTATTTTACCCATACGTTGCTAAATATTCATACCCGCATACCTCTATTACTCAGGATGTTTCTAATTAGACTGCTACACTTTTGGGACAGTTACATAACATTCGTCGAAGCATATTTTGTTAATGAATCCATCGACTGCGGCGCTTTGTTTCAGTGCTACAGGAACGGACGGAAGTAATTAGACAGGTATGTGAAAATGACAAGTAATTCTCTGCCTCATAGTTTATCTCATCGTTGTTAATTCAATTGTACAAACACTAACAAAACATGAAAAAAGGAACGAAAAAAGGGAAAAAGACACGCGCCAGCGCCAGGATTACATCATAAGTACGGGTCTAGTTTTCATTATATCCACAAATGTTCGAAGGGACACATCCATGGACGTCCAGAACCAGCAGTGCATGCACGTGCCACACCCAGTAGTATCAATCCGAAGATGCTAGAAGAGGTTTCCATGTACGTGGTACACGGCGATTGTGATAGCTGGGCAATGCGCCCACCCCGACCTATCCAAAGAGCGAATGTATTTCTCAGATGGCTACGTACTTGAATCCCAAAATGAGGTGATGCCCCGTTATGCTACTGAGCCTCATAAGTAAAGAAACTGAGTATTGTAGTAATGATAAATGAGTTGGGATTTTTTAACACATATTTGGCCTTCAGGAGCTACCTAATTGGTCATGAGGTGAGACAGAATGACTTACATAGAACACAAACACAACAATAAACATCCATGCCCATTGCGGGATTCAAACCCGCGACCCTTTCACGGCAGAACGTCAACGCCAAACACCACTGCTACTGGGGTTGGTAGGAGTTGAACTTGAACCAGTGTTAATCTGGTTCCGCCAATCACTTTCGCTAAGACTAAAGACGTGTACTAAAATGAAGCCTTGCATCCCATAGGTTCCTTAAAAATGTATGCTTTAAAGAGGGTCATCTAACTGCCCCCAAAGTCTGTCAGTCTTATTTAGAAGCACTCTGTATGTCTATCTCCAATGCTCTAGTGCACTGGTTGCTGCTACATTAATATTAGGTGAAAAATACAATGCAATGTTGTTTTTTTGCTGTTTTTTTTTTAACACTTTCATTACCAACCTCCCTATAGCTAGCTTATGTAACAAGCTGTTAAACATTATAATTTGTTATATAACTTTTGGAGCTATACATGCTTTATGGCACTATCTACGATTTATATTCTCGTAATTAATTGACCGCAATTCGAACAACACAGCCCGCGTTCAGACCAAAGTTAAAACTGGCAAGGGAACTTTGCATGATTGCGTATCAAAAGATAACCTGAAAATTCGTACAAAGGTATAAAACCACAATAATTAGAAGCTCACAAACCATTATATGATTAAATTAACTTATTTACTTGGAAATTGACCCAGAATGTTGCATTTGAAAACAGCGGTGGGCACTTGTCATTACTTGAGGAGCCTTGAACACGTAACCATAATGAGAGGTGGAGAAATGTCAACGGTTATGTTTATTCGAAGTGAGACAGGGCCTCCAGTTTTGGGGGCACATATCTTCACGGTTAGGATGTTAGCGATGCAGTATAAAAGCTGCGTTAACCAGTTTACCTATTTGTACCACAAGAGAGAGAATTTGATTGCATGGTCGAGACACATGTTACTTTCATACCACGTACTGTGGTCGTTTTCTGGGTCGCTGGGCCAAGCTCTGTATACTTAGCTTGGTCCTGTCTGCAGACTGATGACAGACAATATATAGACTATTAGATGAGTTCACTATACTTGATGCAGGAACTGTTTGAGTATGCACATACTTGGTAGAAGATGTAGATTCTCGGCCTCGGCTTTGCTGTAGTGGGTTTGGTAGAACACTTAATCTAGGAATGGTGATAGGAAAAGTACACAGATAATGCTACTGGATGATTAATAAATGAAGAAAACAGGATTCTTTTTTCACTCTGGTGATTATTTTCTAAAGTTGAACGTCAAGCACTCTTAGCGAAGTCACCTGGACAAAACAGTTATTATATGCATTTAAATATAAACACGTTGAAGCTCTGAAAACCTTGATGACACATATTAAAATACAACTGATTTCACTGTTACCTTTCACATGGTCTTGCAGTAAATACATGTAACCCACTTAATGTTTTTAGCCTAATTTCACGATAACGAGTGACGCGGATTACGCCTCAAAGAGTCGGGAAGCACGTGTGGTTTTTCAGCTTGTTGCAACTTAAATAGGCATCTAAGGAAGATGTCTTCCTCAGCGCTTATTGGTTGACATTGGTGCTAAAAGTGACACCCTCGTCATCAGATCACGTGATTCTACTGTATTGAAAACTATTACAATGAAACATATCCTTTTTACAGAATATTTAGGACTTTTCCCAAGTTCGCACTTATACCTCTGATGTACGCAAGTAGCATAAAGAAATCCTGCAGATTCTCAAGGTTTTCACATACAGTATTTGTCTTTTGTAATACTCCACTGCATAGTTTCAGCTTTGCCTTGGCACAAGTTAACATAGCCGAAATTATAAGTTAAGATAAAAATATGAAATAATACTGCATATTACTTATATAAAACATGTAATTCAATTAATTAACGTATTATAGGTTGTCTAGAAATATTTAATAATAAGAAAATTGTTATTATTATGCAGGGACGTCAAACAATTACCATCTCAGTGCACAGAACCAAAACATTCACTTTACATTCTTTACTTCATACAGTTGATTTTTCACATCCAAGCAAAGATGTTTTAGCGTTAAGGACTCTGGTGGTCTGTCGTGGCGATATGGTAGCTCAGCAGTTAGAACAACTAGGTGGAGACTAGGAGATTCGTAGTTCAAATCCCGGCTATGCCATTGAATTTTTGAGTTTGACCCTATCTTTCTTGCATTCAGTATCTTCATGTATTGATTCAACCCTAAATTTCATATCTTGAACTTCTAACTACTTTTTAGCCCAAAAATTCCCTCAAAATGTATTTTCTTCTATAAGCTGTAACGATCTCTCCACCAATTTAGTTTCGATTTAACTTGTGGACATATATTTCTTTCTCGAAAGCAATTTGCCGCACACAACAGAGCGTTCACTGGATTCAACGCTGGTTTACACATTTTGAATTTACAGTATTTTCACTTCACCCATAATTACAAATTAGGAATGGTCACAAAGAGAAGAGGGCAGTGGTGTCTGAGGGAATAGTTAAGACGGCTCTCAAAGCTCGTCCCACCACGACGGCTCAGCATGGCACGGAGGCATTTGACGCTCCCCCAGGGCAGCTGAAAAAAGACTACTCAATATTTCAAAGGTGCAAGCAATATTAACGTATTAATTTCATGTACTTTCGATTAAATTAAACAGCTAATATTTTTTTTTCTGACTACCCATTGTGTTTTTTCTACGGGTGTGCGAAAATTTAGGTGAGCTTTCGATATGCACTCATGTCTAGTTCCCTGGTGTGCACAACTTTACATATAGTTGCACCTAAAACATTTTAATAGCTTCAATATTATGCATTTGTAAATACATTTTTCAGTCATTAGGGATACCGTTCACACGGTATTAGGCACGTAAAGTGCAAAATCAGAAAATTTGGCATTTCCTGATTTTAATGGAAAAAATCTACGATTCTTCATGACACAGAATATAAATAGTTTATTGATCATTTAAAATAATCAACCCCTTAGAACATTTAAATTCTCATGCTTCACTTTAGATTTTAAACACGCCTTTTTATGTTTTTAAAGTTGCAACATCTCAAGCGTGTTATATGCTGAAAGAGCACCAGAGGGTTCATATAAAAGAGTCACAGATCAAACCACATGGTTTTGCCAATAAGGAAGCAGCACAGGAATTAGCTAATGATGAATTTACTAATTTATCCTTACCTTGAAAGCTAAACTTTAACTGTGATTATCTCAAAATTACATTTTCCTAATTCATATTTCCAAAAAAATGCTATCCGACAGAAATGTGCGACGATTTACAGCCCCACATTATGGACTACAAGTATGCGAGGTATGTATTTGTCGTTCCACCTGATGGGAGCCAAGTATAGAAAGTTTTTTTAATCCTCCACGTGTTGTGTGTCAAGTATGTAACTGTTTTTACACCCCGTTGAAGAGCCAAGTATGAAGGTGGTTTTGCTCTTACGTTGACGGGTGTCTCTGGACTCACTCCACTACCAAAGGAGTAGATCTACCAGGTATCTGGTTTGAAGATCCAATACCGTTGGTGTTGGCTAAGGAGTAGCTCAGCTTGCACAAAGATTGATTCACTCGGGTGGTAACGGCAATAAGGTTAGTTTGGGAGTGGTCTTGAGAAATAGTTAGCACACACTTTACTTTATCTACTCGTTTAATTATTGAATAGATGTAAGCCATGTTTGCTTTACAATCTAACTAATTCTGACTAATTCTAGGAGCTTTCCTGCTTTGACGACGTAACTTAACTCCTCTTATAAAACTGACTACTTTCATTTATAACTTCACAACGTATAATAATCTTGCAATGAGTATGCGTCTTGAACTTAGCGGTGAGTATTGTCAACAGTAATTACGCGCACATGACCTTAAGTGACCGGCTGACTGCCCGACAACGATTACGCGTACATAGCGACTGCTTGTATGTAAGAGTGCAAGAGTGTTAGAGTGCCCTGATGTCCACCAATCTTCTACTTATATAGTAGAATTACTGTCATGGCTGCTTCTCTCTGATTGATCAGAAAGATCGCCAACTTGGCGTTGAGGTAACCCATAATGCATCATTCTTTACCCACAATGCATCATAACTCCCTCGTGACTATCATCACACAATGGAAAAAAACTCATTTCTCTAAAATTCTGTTCTTCACCCGATTGCGTCCTCACTTATTTCTCTATTGCTTGCACCTGCACAACCGTACGTGACCAACAAAAGAGTTCTTGTTCACAAAGAGCCTTTCCCTTTCCAATAGCCAAGTTTGGTAAACAATTTTGATCTGTACTTGCTATAAGCTTGCTTTACACTTTTAAATATCTAAATGATTAGGAATTAACGCTTTTAAAAACATTAAATAATTGACAATTGACGGAAGTAATAATAATCATAGTAGCGAGGCCGGCTAACGGTCTCAAATGCTGCAAACCTGTGAGAGATAATCTATTTCATACACCGAACTAGAGCTATACTTTTAAGTATAATATATTTTAAATGATGGGGTTTTGGTTTAAAATTTAAAATAGAAGTACTATTAATATCGTAATTTCCCGAGTTCAGTGCTATGAAATAAAATGTTTTCATTATAACCAACATTTCAGTTCTCTGCTTCAATTGGTTTTTGAGAAAAAGGAACATAAACGCATACACTTTTGCGTCATATCTAGTAAACCATTTTAAAAATAAATTTTTTCACGCAAAATTCATAAGTCCATAACATATGGTTGTGAAACTATAAGCAAATTGTAGGCGCGTACACTGACAATATAGTTTTTTTATCTATTTTTTATTTATTTTTTATTTATTTATTTTAATATATATATATATATACATATACACAGATTAATCAATAACCAAAAGCCAGAAATGTTTCTTGAACATGTCCATATACGGTTCAAACTTGTCACTTTCCTTAAAATAGTCCATACAGTTATTTTGTGTTGAATTTCATACACCTACTTATGCCGTAGGAATGACTTGCAATTTAATCGCTTGATCAAATTCAAAATAATGCGCGTCCTACAAGGATAGCATATATAAGTTATAGGTGCTCTCAAGAAGTTCATATATTGCGAAATATACCACATTTTTAAAGAACATTTTTCAAACACTTGAAACTAACACCTTTACTATGTCGGTCCCCATGGCCGCGTTCACTAAAGTGCCTCACTTTGGTTCTTCGTGGCACAGGGGATCGTGGGTTCGAGTCCCACCTTCGCCGTGGGTGTTTACATGTTTGTAAAATGTGTATATGTGTATTAGAAGCAATAGGTAATAAAACAGAAAACAAAGTAAATGTTAGGAAAAGGGAAGACGGCGACAGAAAAAAAATATTACCAATCAACTGAAATACTGTACCCTTTTCCAGTCTGTTTGCAGCAGACACGCACCTATTTAATTCTGCCCGAGCAATGTTATTATTATTTATACACTGCAAAAGTTCTAATAACTGTTTGCACTAGGGACATAGAACCGTTAATTCGAATGGGCGGGACTTCCTAGCAACATTCATGTCCTTCGAATGGGTGAAAGTTAAATTCGCTTCTGTTTATTAACTAACGTAATACGAAATTTTGTATGTAGAAGCAAGTAAAGGGCACGGATGACCTGGAGCTTCATGCTGAGAGACCTTCACTTATCGTCATGCAGACTAACTATCCAAAGCTCCTGAAGATGGTGGCGTATCTGCATCAAAATTAATTGCAGTTTATTTATTATATGACGGGGGGATGTAGCAATGCAATATATATATATATATATATATATATATATATATATATATATATATATATATGACAGCATCCCGCACGGTGCGAGTGTCTAAGAAACTGCTACGCCTCTGTCAGATTAGGGCTCTCTAATCAACAGCTTTCTCAATGATCGGATAAAATAAGAAAAAAATAAAACAACTAAACGTCATTAAAGTATTCTATGAACCAGTATAAAAGTAGCTATTCTAACTAATCACAAATTTAACAATAGTAAAGCACATGAACTGCAGTACGTTATTTTAATATAGATCCTATATCGGTTTTTGAATGTATGACTTATGTGTGTTAATATTCCATAGAGCAACAAAAACGACAACAACGGTGTTGATAATAGTAGTAGTAGTAGTAGTAGTAGTAGTAGTAGTAGAAGTAGTAGTAGTAGTAATAATAATAATAATAAGCAGAAGAAGAAGAATAAAACTACTTGAGCATAGGCCAGGATTAGCGAACTGCAGAATATAACGTGTTTGTGTGTTAATTTGCTGAGTTGTATCAGAAAATGATAGTTACCTCGCAGATCCTTGACGAGAGAGCTGGTCACCGCTGATTACGCTTGATCATCAATCGGAAATTGGACTAGTTGGTCTCCTTTATGAGTTCCATCGTAACAAATTAGTATCCAACCGCACACTATACTGGAAATAAACTCAAAATTAACATTTCGTAAAACATGCATAGACTTCCACAATGCGCAACGTAAGGAGAATCTGAAGTTTGATATTTTTGTTCAAGCTACTCCTAAGCCAAAACGACGGACGATTACATTCTCTGTTTATAGTGCCTTATGTCAGATGATGACGTCACCGAGGCGGGACATTTAGCTATGGAAGCGGAATTCTGACAAAGTGCTTAGCCAATGTCGTGAAGCAATTCGCCTAACTATTCGCCCATCCCTGCCCTGGATGAGTGGGGCACCGTGGGCCGGTAGAGGCGCCTGAGAGGCAAATTTGGCTCATCATGACAAAAAATACTATCGAGGCTGGTGTTGGTAGGTAAGAATTGCGTCCCCATTAGCCTTCTAGTGTGCCTGGATTGAAACAGAACAAATTCACTACAAGAAGCCAGCAAGGGCTCTTTGGTTTTATCTTCAGACTCCTATATCCAATTAACGATTTTGTAGTTGTATTGTTTTGGAAATTCTTTTATTTTGTGTGATACAAAGTGGAGAAAACATTTAGTACTGGTTCAACCTTCAGTCGATGTATTTTGATATTATTTGCTTCAGAGGTTAGCTCTGGACATATGATTATATCGGTGGTGGTTATAACAGCATATTGAATACCTATTGTCAGACGCGTGGTTGCAATTTTACCTCAAATTAGATACCATGTGAAAAGATAAAACGTATGGTGGATTATAGAGGTGTAATTCTTATATTAATGTTGTAGCTTTGCTTCTGAAGGTTCACAGAATAAGAATATCAGATAGAAAGTTTCCTGCCGATAATATCCTCCTTTTTTGTTATGTTTCTTTGTATTTTTTTTAACTTTTATGGTCCTATCGGGGTGTTTGACTTATGAAATAACTCATGTAATCACAGTAGGTTATTGCCGTTAAATTTATCATTTTATTCCATTAAACACCCGCACACTCACTCTCACATACATATTTCCAGACTCTGTGGGGGAAAGGGAATCATTTTTCGTTTTTCTTATAGCGAGGAACCCAAACACTTTCGGGGGAAATTTTAGCTACACCCTGTTTCCCTAAAACAGATTCGTGCTCCCTAACCCTGCTCTTCTTAATAACGATTAGTTACATAACTGAAAGCTTAAAACACCAAAATGCTTTCCTGTACACCAAAGGGCTGCATGTATCTGCATCTAGGATACGATTCTGTCGGAAGGGACTCGGCACCGAATCTGAGACTACTTTACATTCGCCCCACGAGGGAGCGGCCCCGGAAGATGAGTTAGAACGAACATCGGGCTGCCGGAACCAGGAGCAATGGCAAGACAATGACAGGACCCCTACATTTTCCAGATTAAAGCACCACGATAGTCGGATATGCAGACATGGACCACCGCTGGGTCCAACGCCCACGCCAGGAGCGATTCTCATCCCGGCAACCATGCGAATTTGGGGGAGCAGATAGAGACTTTCATCATCCATTTCCCCCCCACGCCTCTCCGAGCACCATCAACAAAACTTATTATAAATTCTAGGTATCAGTCCTACAAATACGAAGAGGGTAAGCCGTCTACGAAGCGAAACGAAACATAGTAGGTACCAATACAACTATTTCTGCTAATTTTTATTTTGATTATATCAGTGTAGATAAAGGAATAATCTTGTAACAATAGTATGTAGAGAAAGTCATGTGAATGTAACACATAAGATTTTTCTGAAATACATCAAGCTTCAAATGCTGCATTAGTTGATGGTATGGAGACGAATGCTTCCTTGCAGGGGACATGTGCCTCGCTAACTGATATGTACAATATTTACTGCTTGTGTCCCAAAAACGAGTCACACGCAGAAGGTGGCATACCTGTGGAATTGTATGTCCAAATCTGATACGTTTTAAACTGAGTTCTTTACGATATTTTAACCCCTTATTGCACCAGCCGGAGCTGGGAAATGCTTTCACAATTGGTGTAAAGACATTAGTTCTCAAAATCTGAAACACGGTTAGCATTGAACATTACCCACCTTTTACACCTTTAAACATTGCATACTTTTTATGCGTTGCAAGAAGAAACGGCTAGACCCATGTATGGACAAGATAGTTGGTCCAATCCAACGGGGCACCAGAACCAACGGATTTTTTTTGGAAAGTTACGAGTGCAATTCACCATAGCATAGTGATGCAGAGTAGTCCCTGACAACGGCAAAATATTGATTTCTCGGCATTTTGATCATAGCTTTAACCACATGTATTATCAATTCCTGTTTACTACCATGGAACCCATGGTTTTGGCAACAAATTTTCTTATACTACTACGGATAATTTTAGCCACTGATATAACTGCAATTTTCATCAATGGCAGTGTATCTTCGACCGTCTCCATCTGTCAGTCTGTTTGTCAAAGCTTGCGCTTTGTTCAGGCACTTGTATATCTTAATACTAGAGATGTATGTATTTTACGACTATATCGGTGCCGTGGTTGAGTGGTTAGACCGCCCACTAGGCGGAGCGGGTTCGGTCCCAAGCGCTCGCATGTGGGATTTGTAGGTGGGCGAAGCGGTGTCTGGGCGGGTTTTCTCCTGGTCCTCCGGTTTCCCTGCCATCCATTCCACCAATTGCTCCATCATCACCTTTCCAATCATCAATTTCGCTTACATTACATGTCATCCAATTCCTCATGTTCATGCCTGGCTACGGCCAACCCCTCATAACAGGTTCTCCATTCTGTGGACAGGCATTGGCTTGTACGTCCTAGGGGTGTGTCAGTCCTACAAATGCGGGGATGGTAAACCGATTACAAAACGAAAGTAACTATATCAGAAACCTGCTCACAATTAGCAACTTATTTGCAAAAACAAGTAAATTCTCTAGTAAATTCTGGACCTGTAACACATTTTATGTGAAAAACCATCGTTAATTGGCATACTACTTCCGCTGGCTCATATCAGTCATCCTCCCTGGTCTAGGAGTGGCAGGCTAGCCAAGATTGCAGATTCAAACCCGGCGGAGAGCGATGGATGTTTTCGGCCATAAAAATCCTTAGCATTGCTTCCTTCGGAAGAGAAGTAAAGCCGTTGGTCCCTTGTCATAGATTTACGGCACTTAAAAGATCCTCAAAACTGAAAAAGAGGTCTCTGAACAAAATTAAGCTAACAGAATGGGACGCTGAGAACCACAGCAGTAAAAGGGCGTCCATAAATAAAACGCATATCATTGTAAAAGGCTTCGTTCAGAGACTGGATGGTTTATTTCATAAATGCACAGCCTGCAAGTGGACGATAATATTTAATATTATGTGCATAAAAAGGAAGGAAGACTGAACGCTATTGAAAAAGCAGACTGATCTTCATAAAATATCTGAAACACTTGAGTGACACTGGAGATGCTTATAGACAGTTGCTTCTTCATGCCTGTTTTTTCAGAAATCATGCTTCGACTTCTCAATAAATATCTTATCAGCTCTTGTAGAAACAACAATTGCGGAAGTTTCACCTGCTCGATATTTATCTTTGACAACCAAAAGCATCTACTGCCCGAAAAGGTGTTTGTCAGTACCAGCAGTAGCGAACAAAAATAGGTGTCATTGATACAATATTTAAAGAAATCTACACAGCAAAAGCCTTACCAGTGCACAGGCGAGTTTGTGATGTGAATATCAAAGAAAAACTATATGACTCGCACACTAGTCCTAAACCACATTTCAAACAATATGGTAGAATTGAGGTCAATGAATATCGTTTGTCATCTGTAAGGAAACAAGGATTTGTAAAATAATTAAATATAAATTCCACTATCTGTCGATATCCCATTTCTATATGTCGATTTCTAAATTATAAACAATCATTAAACATTTTTCTTTGTGCAGACAGCAGTTAATACTTCAACTTATTTGTGAGTCTATAGAATGTATTTTAAAGTTAGCTATTCTTATACACAGCTTTAAACGTTATTATCTGCATTGTTCAAAGTTCTGTCTTTAATCTGGGTTGAGGCATATTAATTGTTTAACTATTTACCTCTCTGTTGTTAATCAAATAAATTGTAGCTATGTCGTTTTGGTGGTAGTTATTTATTTGTTTGTTTGTTTATTTTACCTTTAAACGCGTGTTGTTATAATAGTGTATGGAAACAAAGAACGAGAATAAAAAGCGAACATTAAAAAATCATTAATAATGCAACTTAAGGAAGTTACGACATGTTAATTGCGGCGGGTTCAGAACCTTGACGCTTATAAAAGTGGATACAAATTAAGCAAGGTATAATTTATCATTTATCTATAATCTTTAAAAAAAAAAAAGGTTGCTAATTACTCACTTCATCCTTTTACCTCTTCACACCACAGGGTGGAGTAATATTAGGGATGACCTTGTCAACGACATTTCCATTTTTAACATTATGGTCATTTTCCCATGTTGTACCACCCTGTCCTATACCAGCTTCTACAGCAAACACCTCCCTTCAGGTCATACGCCAAGCTTACAGCGTTGTTTTATTTTTCTGCTTGGTTTCTCGCTAAAACACACAATGTCTTTAGGGCAACGCAATTATTAGCATACATTGAAAATAAAATCCTGTTTTTTATTATATCTGATATTAAAACACATAAATTCATGTTTTACGATTAGAATATATAAAATTAATTTGTTTAATATTGAATATCAGAAAAAACTTAAATTATACTACAACGTGATGAGTAAATTAATCTGGTGGTTAACAGAGATGTCAGTTTGTTTGATTTTGTGGTGTTGGTTACCTTACGTATACACTAAATAACATAAATTCAAAGATACTTCTAAAAATCCTTACATTCACAGAAATTAACAGAGTTTCATATATCCACCACTCTGATTCGAGTTGCCGCAGGGATTGTGGTGTTGACAAAACCATTTTATTTTATCGTTAGCAATAGCATTATTGGTTAGCACCAAATAATTTTAGACAACTTGACTCAGTTACCTTAAATTACTATAATTTCCTCAAGCAACATGTATCTGATATCGTAAACTTACTCTTTGTTAAAGTTTATTTGGAGCATGATAAAATTTTAAAATTTTCCCTAATATGCATTAAACACAAAATGTCGCTCTAACTGAACTCATAATTACACTAACTGTAATGCTGGATAGAAAATGCTGTTTCTCCAGACATGATATTTGTTGTAAATGTTGTTTTTGCTTTCTCTAGCACGTATGGACAATGAACATACTAGGTAGAGAAAGTCTTGTGTTCCACCAAAAATATAATACCGAGATATCAAAACAAATGCATGTTTTGAGAGGCCTTGACTCCAAAAGGGCCGTGTTAGAAAAAAATCAGTTTGTTTGTCTCTCTCTCTCTTTGGACAGCATGACTCAAAACTGAAAAGTTGGTTAAATTCTAAGCTTTGCATTTAAGTTAGGTGTCTTCCAAGATGTGGCATGAAGATTATCAGGAAAATCTCCCCACTCCAGATCACTCTTTACGTGCAACAGTTTTTGAAATTTTCGATTCTTTTAATAAGTCTCTAAAGATTTTGGTTTAAATGCCGTATACAAAAATGAGTATACTGAATTTCATGGGAATAGCCCTTGATATCCTCTTCATTCTATACGATATTTGCACGGCTGGTAATTCGTAATAGACTAAAGCCCACTACACAAAAAATGTTATGTACTGTATTAACTTAGCTTTCGAAATCTATGCTGCAACAAACTACTCCTGGAAAGTCATATTTTACTATTTTCTTCACCCTTATCAAGTTCAACTTTAGCATAAATGGTTTTAATAGGATATTATTTTCTTGTACAAAGTAAATAAGGACATAGAATAAGCTAAAGCGACAGTCAAGTTTTTTAAAAGCCGATCGCCAATTGATAGTATTGAAATTTGGTTCTCTTCGCTTGCCGGGACAAATAAAGTAAAATAAGAATATCGGATACTTTCCATTCACATGACTTTTTCTATCTGAGCTGCTAAAAACTATTTTTACAAAAAAATTGTTCTTTTATGTACACCATGGTTATCATCAAGATACACATTACCAGAAATGGTATTGTTTCTTAGTTTCTTATAAGTTGAAGGGAGATAAGGGAATACATTAGGCTAAAGCTAGTAATCATTTTTGAAAGCTGGCGCTATGCAATCTTTCCTTGGCCAGGAGTAACACAAAAGCGACGTGAAAATGATGAAGTCTTCGTGTACGAGGAAGGTTTAAGTATTTAAAAATTGGACCCAAAACAGGGAATATCTCAGAAATGTTTAACTCAACATAACTGTATATGACATATATTGGTGTTTTAACTAGATCTGCATTTTATTTGCTCTAGCACATGTGTACAATGTACATAGTAGGTATTCCACCCAAGACTTCGATATCGAAATTTTACTAGAAATA
The DNA here is from genome assembly GCA_030762935.1 of Hymenopus coronatus. Classification (NCBI taxonomy): domain Eukaryota; kingdom Metazoa; phylum Arthropoda; class Insecta; order Mantodea; family Hymenopodidae; genus Hymenopus; species Hymenopus coronatus. The sequence continues at coordinate 328,995,730 of CM060900.1, read as the reverse complement.
ACGTGTTTTGAGGAACACTGGATTCCAAAAAGCTCCGTCACAATAAGGCAGACCCTTCTTCTCCTTCTCATAGCATGATGTAATATGTGTTGTACATGAACACCGACAATAATGACTGAAGAGAGCACGAAGTATAGGGTATGAAGGAATTAAGCTCGTAACTCACCGGCAAAAAGGTGGGAGAGTTCGGCATCATGTAAGTTCTGTCGTTTATATAAAAGTTTTAAGTTCACAGGTTTTCAAAAAAGTGCAGTTATGGAGAGAATTTAAACAGTATTTAACTTCTCTTAAATTGTTTAACGTCCTTTAACCTGGTTAGTCATATCGGTGAATAAAATCCGTAAAATTATGTTTAAATGAGCTCCGGGTCCATGGAGCTTAGAGTTGCTGGACATTGGTCTTCTCAGTATAAGGGAAAATCCGGAAAAAAAAACTCTTATCCCGATAAATCACTCTAACCTAGATTTGAACACGGAACCTCTTGAATTTCAGACCGACGCGCTACCCCCACACTACAGAGGTGGCTATTTTTTTCTCTGTTTATCTCCTCGTATGTTGGATTAACACCCATCAGGACGTAGAAGCCAGCGTCTGCGGTTAGACGCCTATCGAGGTGCAGAAGCTCTGAATCAAAGAGAAGCTAGGATGGATGTTCAGCTCGATGCCTGGTATGAGAGTGAGGAAGTGGATGACAGTGAAATAAATTACAGGAAATTTGATAACGGAGCAATTAGTGGAATGAATGGTTGGGGGAAGAGAACCCGGAGAAAAAAAAAACAAAAATCCCAGATGCCACTTCATTCACCTCAAATCTCACATGGCCTGGGATCGAACCGGGCTACAAAGGTGAGAGGCCAGTGATACAACCACTCGACCACGGGTTGCCTAAGTAGCTTGCTTATTTTTACACCCTGTTTCCTGACTTCACGTTATACGCCAAATAAATAGATATACATATATATGTATTATTCACTTTATATATCATCCTGTCTTTATATACCTGACAGGTTTTACAATACCAGGCACTTACCGAAGCTATCAGTAGCTTCAATTAAAAGTAAACAAAACTCGAAGAGAATTAGTAAGATTTTCTTTACTCCTAATGATTTGTATTTAGAACAATATCTGCTTACACCCTTATATCCGTCAAAATGAAACATACGAAATACATTTAATAAATTATTCTCTCTCAAAGAGCACAGAACAATAAATATGGTGTTAAAACTCCCAATGCATAGACACGCCTTAAATTCCTTCCTACTTATGGGCTGTTTAAAGTTATCGAGCTCTTCATTAAGGAGATTCCTGCAGTTGTGCTAATAATTCTGAAGATGTGGTTAAGAACAGCTTGAATTCTAACGCTGAAACTCTCAAAAATACTTCAATGTATGTGCACTCAAGTTTCTAGCGGTGCTCAAGCGTTGCACAAACACAACACATTGCATTTTCAAGCTCCTAGCCGTTTTCTAACAAGTAAATACTGCAGTGCCTCAAGAGCTGGATGCTAATTGCTAGTTTTATAATTAAGAGGCCATTAATTTTTTAATGAGTAGGACAATTTTTTTCAAGAATCCATTACGTCTGCAAGCACATTCCTCGTCGTCTCCATTCTTTCAGATCATACTGACGTACGAAACTGTCCTAATGAACGTCGACAATTTTTATGCCGGTGTGAATGTGTATTTCAAGAAGGGGAGGTGCTTGTATCCTGGCTCTAACTTTTTTGTCATAACTGGAGAATATTCTTATAGCAAGAACCAATTAGCTAATGAGAACGTGAGAAGAGTCTCAGTAAGACGGAGCAAGTGCTAACGCAGTGATGAAAATGGAAACATTATTACCGGCACTATGCACTCGCAGCACGGCTGCTGCCGTTACGTTTTTTCTCAATTTGAAAGGAGAGAAATGTTAAAAACGGAGTTCCTATTACTGCCACTGAAAGAACTATAGTTGGCGTTTCTAGTTACGCGTCTGCTGGTGTACCAAAAGCATACATTTCCTTTGCACTTGGCAGGCGCTTCCTTCCTAACCCATTCACGAAATGATCAGTTCATCTTGCTTACAAAGTCCTCCAGCTTCTGATTTTATTACTTCTTTTCGCACTTCTAGTTTTTCCTTTACAGCATCCAGAGAAATGTCTTTACAAGCTTTGGCGCTGCATTTCTAATTTAATGTTAAAACTGAAAATTAGTGCAACCTAGGCAAACGTTTTATGTGCACTAAAAGATACAATCTCTCTCTGTCTCTGCTTCTGCTTTGAGCTCTACATTTCTAAAAAGGCGTTTATGTAACTAATATTTCTGTGGAAAGGTACAAAGGAACTGTAACAATACTGTATTCATATGTAAGACATTTGGTATTCAGAAATCTTGTGTAATAGGGGCAATTTTTCCTAATCACAATCGTATTCCTTCATCAAGTCCTCGAAATGATGTTATCCTTAATGGTGTTCATCAATAATTGTCTTAATCGGAGGGTATAACGTGAAAAGTGAAACAATTATTTAATTTCTCGCAGAATCAGTGAAATGGCCAATATGCCACAGTATCACTATTCAATCTGCTACGTCAATTTGGGTGGCTCGGTTGATATCGTGCTGGCCTTCTGGTTAGGTTGCGGTTTCAAACCAGGCCAAATCGATGGTCTGTGAGTTTAAAAGCTACAGCCCCGTGTCAGTAGATTTACTGATATGTAAAAGAACTTTTACGGGACAAAATTCCGGCACACCATCGGTGAAGATGTGATCTTCGCAATTGACAGCCTCGTTAAGTAGTTTTATACTAATTCAAATATTTTTAGTATTATCCAAATGTTTTGTAATGCCTACAGACAAAATCCAACACGGAACGCTTAACTATTGCGGTTAAGGAGATAGCGCCTAATGCTCACATTCAGGAGGTTCCGTGTTCAAATCCTGAGGTTATTATCTGTGCTTACTAAGGGGTTAGGATGGATTCTTACGTACCAAAACTTTCCTTCTCTCATTCAATTGCCCTACCCGTCGTTTAGGGTTGCAAGCCAGGCCATGTTGGACATACTTCTTTGAGGAGACAACTCTTTCTACCCTGGCATCGAGCGATCCCACCTGATAGTAACGGTATTTGAAGGACGCTCTGCCGGGTTGTACAATCCGGAAACTTTAGTGACTGTGCCATCAGATCTGGCAAACCTGCATACTCCCTCAACGCATTCTTTCCTTCCGGAGCTAAGAATATCCAACAGAACCGAGAGTGATGGCCCACAGTAACGTATGGGCTCGTATTCGGTAGATCCTGGGTTCAATTACCATTGACACCCAATCTGAACACGAGTTTTTTTGTGTTTTCCCTGACAGGTAGGCGAATACTTGGGTGGTTTTAGTCTACAAGACTTCCTTTCCATAATTTTCCTTTCATTCCGTTTCCTTTTCATTTTCCAGATGTGTTGAATGTTTCGGGACTTATGGCGGTGCCAAACGGATGTCGCTAATGCTTGTTGAAAATAAAGATTACTCATCATGTGCAATACAGGGCTGCTTAGTAGTCAGGATGTTGACCGTCCTCTAGGCACCTCTAACAGTGGCTCGGTTCTTTGAACCTGAAATTATTAGGGACTTCCGCACGTCACTGTATCAATTTTGCCTGCTACCTGTAGCCCATGTGATTCCTTCAGTTCAATCCTTCCTCAGTTTGTGACAACAGATCTATATTGGTCGCTTCTTGGGAGGTATTCCCCTCCGTTGCATAACATACCTATACTTAACAGACCTGACTTGACTACAATGCTGAAATTCTACTACAGCAATACTTCATACCTCACTTTGCTGCCTTTGGTCACTATTCCCTCACCTAATAATTATTTCTTTACTCACTCAGGTTTCATTTGTGTACATCTACATGTAACTTGTCCCCTGTGTAGCAGGATTTGAGTCTTGTCTCAGTTTATATTATTGCCTCGTTTAATGCACAGTCAATACATGACATTTAGTCAGTATGCCATAGGTATGCTCGCAACAGGCTTTCACTTTTTAAGTTTGTAAAGTTAACACATTTTATACCCAGAACATCACATGTGTAATTTTTTCATAATATAATATTGAGAATAAAATAAGTAGTGGAAGAAATATCCCGAATTAGTCGCATTTATTATCATTTAAATTCAGTACTTCTCCAATTCAAAGATTCATCCCATTATTTCATGTTATTCTGGACTCGTTTGCAATAGAATTTCAATTCTCTCTGGTTAATATTAGGTATTGACAGTTCCAATAGCGCAGTGGCAGCTTCGACTGCCTCTGGTATGGTTCGTTTTACGGTAGGAGCATGAGGATTTTTCTCTTATCGGGACTCCTCAGATGTGGATGTTATCCTTTCACCTGTATCCCATGGAGGGCACTGAAAAATCACCGGGGCATTATTCTGCCTTGTCGCTGGGGTTGGATTGTGTTCTCCCCCAGGATTCTGTTCCGGTTCCAAACAATCTTCAGGTTGCTCACACTCATCAACATCATCTTCTTTTTAATCATAATAATCTTGTTCTCCATCATCGTCATTATCATCAGTAGCAGCAGCATCAAAATCAGACTTCCTTAGATACTATTAAATAAATAAAAACCTCAACTGAAAAAATTAAGCATAAGTATTCATAATCCTTATTGAAATTTCAGTTAAGAAATAACCTTAGAAATTACCACTCCTAGCATTATCTTCATCATATAATGTTACACGTGGTATCAGTATAGAAACTATTGTTATTTAATTCATAGCTCAGTTAGGGAGAGTTGTGATACCGATAGGCTTTAGTGAAATATTTTACAATGCAGTTAGTGCATCAAATACGATTTAAGATGTAACACTTAATAGAAGAATGATAATAGAGTAAATGCATTATTCGTAGTTAAACCTAAAAAAAAATGCAGTATATAGAGAAATATGGTAAAGCAATGATCTACACGATTCACTGTAAAGCACACAACTTTATTTCAAAATATGCAGTTTATTTACCGACACTGGCCACTGTCAGTACATAGTGATTGAGCGTCGTTAGTGTGCAATAGTTCTTTTACTGTTCATTTGATCAACATTCATGAGGCTTAAGATACTTAGGTAAAGTTATGAGCCAGGATTGAATCCACTACCCCGAGAACAAAAACCCAGCGCCCATCCAAATTCACAAGAAGGTCAACCTTACTTTAATGGGAGATATTGCTTTAATGAACTTATGTTGATGGACTGGTGAAGATGTTTATAAAGTTCATATTGAAAGGGACATACAGTGGCAGGAACTAATGAATATTAATGTTATTCTTTCTGTCTTTTATTTTTGGTATTAGCGAAGATTGTTGGGGAAAAGGTATTTTTGAATCCTATTATTTAAATTTAATTATTCCAGAATGAACATAAGAAAGAGAGAGAGAGACGATATAATTAGACTTGAGTTATTAACTTGGTAAAGCAGCTCCTCCCACATTCATTGCGCAACTGATTCCAGCCAGACAGTTGATTGTACATCCGTGATGGAGGATATATTTTTTTTGGTAGTGTTTAGCGCCCGCTTTTACTGCTCTGGCACCGCAGGCGATGGCACCTATGACACATGAAGATGGAGCCCCAGTAAAATAAGATGGTGGGGGAAACCTGAGAACCCGGAGAAAACCCGCCCCTGCGCCGCTTTGTCCACCACAAATCTCATATGTGGTCACTTGGGATCGAACCCGGGCCGTCTAGGTGAGGTGATGGAGGATATGTATACGGGGCTATATTCTAAGAAAGTTTTAGATTTGTTGAGAAAACATAACTAATTCTAATTTCTAAGCTGGAAGGATAGAACCAGAATTAAAAGGTATGTAAGTTGACAACGGTGTATGTTATCTCAAGAGAAGTTGAGAACGCCTTGTATTTTACCGTAGAAACCGGTCACATGGAACATTTCCTGACCCTGCCTGCATCGAGTTTGCAGCTTAGATGCAAGAGCGACGGCAACGGAAATCGAATATTAGTGGATCGGATCCTGACGATGCCAGTGAATTTTATACTCCAAATCTACCTTTTCAAAATTACTTTGTTTCAGACCCCAGAACCTTCATTGGTTACATTTGACATAAAACCAATAGGAAACGGATACGGTTATGAAATGTCCTACAACCACTAAGGTAAAATGTTTTCGTTTCTCAATTTAATACAGGAGCGGATTAATTCAGAACTCAACCGATAAACGCATTTTAGTGTCAATATATAAACAAAAACACTACAGGGAACCAAAGGCCTCTTCACGTTTCTCCCTCCCCCCCCCCTCTCTCTAATTTTCCCATCTCTCGCACTCTTGTCTGTACACTTATTTATCTCAACCAGGATTAACATTGCAAGACTCTTTGACATTTTTATGTTACAATATAAAAAGCAGAAGAAGGATAATAGCTGTAACTGCTGTAAATCTTGCAATGCTCATAAGCATTCAATATTAAGTTAAAATACAAATAGTTTTGCAAATATGATATTTCTTTTATGTTGTATTAACACAATTCACTTATATATATATATATACATATATATATGAAATATATAATATCCAGTAATAAATTCAGTTATGCAGTTTCGTTTTGTAAATAAAGCTATTTAATGTGCTTCTTCTCATTGTACATCTACATCAAGTATTAGGTCATCTGACGGTTTCGACATCAAGGAGGAAGTAACTTTTCTAGGGATATAAACCGAATAGGTAACCTGCAAAATTAAAGGTACTGTTGTGCCAGTCTCATCGCCAATCTAAACTCACGTGGCGCTCGTAACGAAACACAGTAGCATAATATGAAAAACATATCAAAACAAAACAAAAAACAAAATAGCCATCACCATAGTTACATAAAGTGTCGGTCACCAGAGCAACATATAAGGACATATTATTCAAATACATGTTGATAGAAATGTGTTTCTTCCAGTAAATGTTTATTTCATATTATAACATGTCTAGGGCTTTTCGTTTAATTTAATTTTAATTTTGGCTAATTATATTAAAATGTTGTGTTATTAAACTCATTGTCTTTTAAGTATCCGCAAACTGGGGGGGTATTGCATGTTTATTTATTTCCTTCCAGCGTTCCAAGTTGCCGATATATTATAGTTAAATTATACCTCAAAATAAAGAATCATTCTCTATTTGCATTAGACACTGGCAATCAGATTTCTGTAAGCAGGAGTTGAAGCATCTGGAAGTCATAGAGCTTTTTCGGTTTGAGAAGCGTTAACGCTCCCACAATACGCATTTTCTCATTCTTTAGTTGATTTTTTAAGATAGCATCAATAGAAACAACGAAAAGAATTCAGGCACTGCATGAAAAACCAAATTTGAAATTAATGGTGCTAATTTAGCTAAATTGCGTTTAATGATGATGATGAAGATTATTATTTTTATTGTTATTATAAGTATTATTATTATTATTATTATTATTATTATTATTATTATTATTATTATTATTATTATTTGTTATTCTCAGCGGCAGCGGCGGCGACGGTGGTGGTGGTGGTGGTGGTAGTAGTATAATTTTATTATTAAAGAATAGGGCTGTGAAATGTTCTATAACACGACACGTTTATTATTAGAGATGTGTTATTTACTCGCTTTTGGCACTATTTTTGCATTCTGCCGTGATTGTACCGTGACTTCATTTTATGCCAAAGCCACAACTGCCTTATATGTGTATCGGCCGGTAAATCAGAGACCTCGGTATAATGCTTTTGAGAATTTTTATTCCCTTATTAGTGCACGAAAAAGCCTGTCCACAAATTCACGTTTGAACAACTCATATATATGTACGATACGCACCTGAAAACTTAATTGTATAGGCAGGTATGTGGACAATTTTAGTAGCAATTTCCTAGTCACCTAATGACGAGTAGAGACACTGTGAGATGTTTGGTCAATAAATTTAGATCAACGGGGGCATTAACGCTAGACCAAAAAATGCAAACCTCATGTTCTAACAGGGTAAAGCTAGACGAAATTGGGACTGCATTCTAACGCTTATCTAAAAAGTCTCTTAGCCGTCTTGCACAGCATGTGGATGTTTCACAAATCTCTGTCCATACAGTTACTAAACTAATTAAACTCAAACCCTACTGTGTAATTGTAGTGCATGAATTACAACCTCTTCTCTAACTGGGTTTTAGAAAAGATTTGTTACGGTACTGTTGATCTCCTTTTAGTAATTCTTTCAAATGAGATATGATTTCATTTAAATGGTCGTGCTGTCTCAAAAACAATAGTTATTGGAACAAGGAGGATCATCATTTGATTCATGAACTTCCAATGTATGATGACAGACTTGGTGCTTGATGAGTTTTATCACCGATACGGTAAATTTCGATAGGTAACACACAGATACTCCTGCATCATTTTTCCCAAATGTTGTCGGATAATGAGAGGGAATATGAATATTTCTATAAGGAGTCTATAACAGCACGAAGGTCATAAAGGCGGTTTTTTGGTGTCAGGTGAAATTGTAAAGGTTTATGGCCAGCCTACGTTCCCCGGATCTTACTGTGTGTGACTTCTACCTGTGGAGAACCCTAAAAATAAAGTTTATAGGAGCGGTACCCATATCATAGATAAATTTAAGAACAATATAAAAGTAGAGATTATGAACTTTACGCGAGAAGAACTTATTCGTGTGAATGGTTATTTCATCCTAATGTCACGAAAGTCTTCAGGAAGATGGACACCACTTTTAACAATACTTAAAACAAGTTGGCATTTGATATATATTATTAACGCACTCGTAAGTAATGCGCGGGTTATGGAGCAAAAAATCGCACAGTGTAGTAGGCTGTGTGCGGAACACGTATTCGTTGTTTCCGAGGTCCTGGCGTAAAACGAAGGCGCTGAATTATGCGCATAACATCTCTCATAGAACCCTAATTCTCAATCAATTGCCAAATAATTTGCACGTAGAACCTAGCCTTGAATATATTCTACATTTCACATTAACTTTCCAATAAATTGCTCTACAACGTTTGCTATCACAGTATTCCAAACATGGACAGTTGCGGAATACGGGAATTTTCTTCGTACTACAAGGAATTTAAATGGAGATAAATAAAATAAAAAATCCAGATACAAATAGTGTTATTATATTTCGCGAATTCGCAAACAAAGTCCGGGAAATAATTGAAAACAACGTTGTTTGCTCGTTCCTTATCTTTTCTGTCAAGGATTTATTTCTTTTCCTATTAGAAACATTTAAACGTCCCTTTGTACTTCTTGGGACGCAGTAATACATCAGCTATTTTGTGTGGAAAATTGGCTACCTCAGCATAAAATCAATTATTCTCAAGGTAAGATTGGAGCATTCTCTTATATAAACTCAATGATGATTAAACGAAGAGGGATGGAACGAAGTTACGTAAGATGCTGACGTAATAACTACTTTAGTGCATGAAACTGACACATGAATTTAACAGTGCGTATAAGCAAATAACATTTAGCTAAATAAACTAAGAAATTGAAATTGAAAGCAGTCTTGTGTTCACATATCAGCAAAATGAATATTCATAGCATTAAGAGATTTATTGAAGGATATGCATCTTCCTTCGCAGCATTATGAAGATAAGGTTTTATTTTCAGTTTCTGTGTTGACAAGTGGCGTTCTTAGTTTCATCCTTTCATGTGAATTGTAATTTTGTGCCAAAATCAATTTTCTGGTTTATTTTTTGTTTATTTAAGAGTGAAATATATCAATCTTGTTTCACTTAGATCCTGAGCTTCGCGGCCCTACGAACGATATTCGTATCCTTAATTAGCTACGCCATTTTTGTTAGGCCGTACCGTGGCCGAGTGGTTACACCACTCGCCTCTCACCAAGGTGGCCCGGATTCGATCTCGGGGACCGCATGTAGAATTTATGGTGGGTTTTCTCCGGATTCTCTGGTTTCCTCCGCCATCGCCTTAAACCGGTGCTTCATCTTCATTCCACGGGTCATCAGTCTCATTGCCTGCGGTGCCATATATAGTAAAAGCGTACCTTAGATATTATCAAAAAAACACATCATATTTAATATCCCGCTCCCTTTAAATATCCCTGGCGTCACTGCATTAAAATTGTAGGAGGAGAGAGATTTTGAATACACGTATTTTTAACACAAAAACCTTACTAATTAACATGGTTAAAACTGCAGGCATGGAGCGTCAATTGGCGTGTATATACGTCATGTAGCATATGTGCACAAAACTTTAAGTTACTAGCTTTAAAACTGTACCAGTTAGATTTGAATCCCATAGGTGCCCTTAAACATGTTTCATTAGTGAAAGGTTCAATTTCAAATGTAAGGGAGGAGTGAAAACAATTTTCTTGAAGCTTATGACAATATGGTATGAAGTGATTTTGACATTTTATTACATATACTAATATTATAAAGTGGAAATGCGAAAATTTCTGAAATGTGAACATGAGAGAGAGAGAGAGAGAGAGAGAGAGAGAGAACAGCTCAAAAATCACTCCACCGTTTTGTTATAATTCTTTCGCAAGCCCCAATCCGCAGATTGTCACCGGTTATATCAAAATGTTGAAAAATACTGAGGGGTTAGAAGTTTATTCTCCATGTTCATGTCACAAATTTCACTCCCGTTTCGTTGAATAGGGATATCAGGACACAATTTGGGAACTTTATTGCAAATATGGCAGATTTTAATGAAATTGGGTCTAAAATAAACAAAAAAAAAGTGACGTTTAAAATATGTTGAAGTTGAGTAATTTTAAAAGGGTTTTGTTAGGTTGTATATCAATCATATCACCACATTTCCTTCACATCTCTCTGAAGTTTTAAATAACAGCTTTTTGTTATGACTTGATAGACCGGGTGCATTTGGATTCAATACACTAACAAAAGTAATAAGGTACATTACAACCAAACCCTATTTTCAACCCCTAACACGTAAATAAACATTCGTTGTTTTTGGATTAGGACCAGTTGAAAAATTCAACGCCATAGCCGGGAATTGAACATGGTTCTCACGCTCTCCATGCTACTGTGACAATCCGCCGGTACGGCACTTAATCGTCCAACTGATATGTGCGGTTTACCCGGTTCAACCAACAACGGACTTTTTCAACTGGTCCTAATCAACTAATTGTATATCATTGTACCTTTCAATAATATGTAGGAGAGAGGAGTGTTACATTTATAATCATTTGTTGTGTATAGATGAAAATTTTTTACGCTTATAATGTTTTATAGGACCCAACAAAATTATGAGCTATCTTTAAGCTCTGTAAAAATCCATATATCTCTACCGTAAGTTCAACCTCCAATATACAAAATTGCACTGTGTAAACCTTATGCTCAAACATTTTCGCAATTTTACAATATAAGTTTCCAAAAATAATAGGTTATATTACAACTTCCATAAACTATCTAATCCTAATTTTAAATGTTATAGAATTCAACAATTTTAAAACTACTCTCGCTTTACTTTCAACCTCTTTGGAGTAAACTATACCCTAGGTCAACCGGGCTACTATACTAGATGGCCCAGCTGCCCCGTATTTGAGGTGTGCAGATATCCCTTCGTGCGTTAGAAGTGTTGCAGAAGTCTACGGGGTTATTTAAAGTTAAACCGGTCAGTGGATAACTGCGTGAGTGACTCTTTTAAATCCTCTCAGAGAGCGCGACTCGTTCACAGTCTCCGTTTTAACTCCTTTAACACACAAAAGGAAATATGCACTTTCCAAACAAGGGGTACTTTGGCCATTTGGTATTTTTCACCCCATTATGTACAAATTGTCACTATTTGAGTAATCTGAAAAAAAAATTGGCTCTTATTCTTTAATTACAACTACAAACTACAGTGTGCTTCTGATATTCAACTATCATCGTTATCCTTATTTTCAACCGCTTACTTATATAACGTTTCAATGCCGGATAAAAGGGATAGTACTCCAGAAAATTGAACACTTGAGGATCTTGGTTTCGTTCTATACCTTCAGTATAGAAAACAGTAAAGAACATGGCTTTCAAAAATAAATACTATCTCCTCAGCTTATTCTTAAATTGTCTTTGGCTTGATTTCCAAAATCACACAGTATATATGACGTACTAAGTACATAGTGGATAAAGAAGGTATTGTATTACATCTGAAAAATTTGATACCGAGTTTGCACCAGAAATACATGTTTAGAAACCTCCTGAATCCAAAAAAATATGTAAAAAAAGGTCCTGTGTGTCGGTATGTGTGTGCCCGTGGTCAGCATAGCTCAAAAACGAAAAGTTCGTTAAATACCAAACTTGAAATTTAAGATCAATACCTCTCGAAAATTTTCAAGAAAATCCCGCCTAGTCCAACTACGTTTTACATGGAAAAAATTTCGAAAATTTTGATTCTCTCAAAAATGACTCAGCTATTTTGATTAAAATCTCTTATATTTAAGACATTGATCTGACAAATAAAATGCAAATCTCTAATTTTCTAGGAATATCCTCTAAAGACCGGTTAGTTCTGGATTAAATGGTTTCAATTTTACAAAACTAGTAAACGGTAAGAGATAGACAAAAACTACTACACAAAAAATGTAGAGCTCTTTAAAACACGTAATATATTGTGACATACATTTCTTCTTGGAGTTGACCGTTTTCGAGATACTTTTTGTTATCGATTTCAGTTTTAAAGTACTTAAACTTTTCTCTTACAGGAACTTATCAACTCCTGGTTACACAGAGAAGCAAACGTCAATCTAATAGCAACCGCAATTTAAAACATGTGACTGCCGGTTTAGCCGGGTATATTCTCTTATTTCCCTTCTACTTATAAGGACCTAAGTAATAAGACCGTTTCTGCTAGTATTTATCTCGATTAGCATGACGTGGATAGCAGAATAAGCGTATTAACAATACTTTGTTACAGAGATGTGAAAGTCATGTGAATGGAACACATCAGAATTTTTCTTTTGAGTGGCGTGAGAACTAGTTCCAAGGTAGCTTCTATTGTACGCGTTTCAGCTTTTAGGCATATGTCGTGACCATTGCATCACTTCAGTCTTGGCCGCGCCGTGGCCGAATGGTTAGACCACTGACTTCTCACTAAGGGTTCGATCCCAGGCGACATCATGTGGATTTCTAGTGAACAATGCAGCATAGGGGCGGGTTTTCTCCGGGTTCTCCGATTTCCTCTGCCATCGTATTCCACCGGTGCTCCATCTTCATTTCATGTATCATTTATATCATTTCCTACGGTACCAAAATAATAAAATTTTTAAACGCTTACAAAAAAAAAATAAAAAAAATAAAACACCTTCAGTCTTACTACAGCTGCTGCCGAGCTTGCCCGAACAGTAAGGTACATTTAAAGCAAGCGTCACCAACTCACTTAACTTTGGCCACAGCAAGTAGGCTTGCTCCGTGCATGCGGTGTGTAAAAGCCTGGCAGTAGGGATTGTCTTTCTTCTTTGTACAGTGTATCTTGTGTCAGTTTGCAACTAGGAAGCAGAAAGCAAACCAACATGCAAGCTATCGAATCCATGTTTATGCCTCCTTAGGAGGAGTTGTTTTTATTTATAGAAAGCTGCGGAGTAAGTATTTACTTTGTGACAAAATTCTACACTCAGAAAATTCAGTTTGTAGCGTCATTACGCAAGGCATGCAAGATAAAGACCCTTACTACGAAGACGTTATTTGGAACTGTGTATACTAATTAATTACAAAGATGCCCCTTCATTTTTAGTTTTATTAAATGCAAAATTTGTTCATGAATTAATTCTGAGGTAATTAGATAACAATGGCATTAACGAAGTGAAGGAAGCAGCTTGTCGTTTCATTATTTTAATACTATAATATTTGTCACAAAGTTTTTACAGTTATTTATGTTATAACTAGCAATTACCTCCAAAACTATATGTTCATATCTGGAGTATAAACACTAATATAAGATACATAATCGAGCAACTGCTCCACCAATCATGAACCTACAATAGGCATATTAACATATGAAAAGTGGATTACGTATTTCAAACCTAAAATGTTGCATACCGCCACAGCACTGAATGAATTATCTGTTATTGCTTTCGGCACAGTAAGTCGCTCAGTGCAAAGCAGGGGATTGGAAGGAGCACCGAGTAATTTTGCTCTCTTTGCTTTACTCAAAGGGCTACCAGTTGGAGACGCCTGCTCTAAAGCAAGTTAAGTGGGATATTTTTGCTTTGTTTAGTCCTCACAATGTCTATACGTATAACATAATACGGCGTATTAAAGGGTAATTTATAAAGAAACGTTCAAGTGTACTGCACTACATTTAAAATGCATAAAGCATTTCTCCCTACTAAAACATTAACAAAAAGGGTTGTCGAGAGAAACGTATTATCTACTATGCGAAAAAGTCAAACACTGTTACAGTTTACATATACTGGCATACTACAAGATGTTCACGTAATTATTTTTCACTTTCTAAGGCTTTACACCGAGTTATTAGCTACTGAGGTTTCTCATTAATCCTAAGTTTCTGCGATTGTACAAGTTACTTCTCCGAACTTTAAATCATATTTCGTTAGCATAATAAAATGCTACATAAAGATTACATTGTTAAACGCATATAAATTTGTAGCACAACACGTGAAAAACTCTATAAGACAGTTAAAATGTCCAAACACATATTATCTCTTCATATTAAAACATATTTTTTTTAAACTTAGCTGGTAGAATTCTTTAAAGTACAGAAAAGTACCTTCTTGGAGGAATGTGAGGAAATAAATTGACTCTTTCAAGGATTAACTTACAAAATTACACTTTTCTAACAGAACGCCAGATATATGCGGATATGTATTTACAACAGTTAATTAAGTCATACGTTTAATTTGACAATATTCAAAATTTGGTCTCATAGCTGGGTGTAGTTACGCGGATTTTACATCCAATTTATCATGAAACTAACAAACACATTAAGCGAAACACAATTCAATGAATACCGCAATAGTAACCGAGCCAGGTGGCTCAGGTACTTTGTCCAAGATAAAGTGGAGGTCGTAGGTTCGATTCCCCCGGCCCGTTGTCTCTAACCCATATATATGTATATATTTTTTTCAGAATTTTCCCGGGTCACCTGGTGAATGCTGCGGAGAGCTGTTCATTCCCTGAACATATTGCCCTTTCATTTGCTCTTCATTTCATTACAACCATCCTCTTTTAAGGTTTAAGTGTAAGTTAGAATGAGGTGGTGGTACCCTGCATGGTGCTGAATGCGGTTTGATAATACTGCTGTTCAAGGCAGGGTGGTACTGGAGTCGTCAGCATGATCCGGAGAGTAATATCCAGGTCGCGGGCCTCTAGCGCTCCCTGCGTTGAGATGAAGAGGGTCTGTGTCAGGGACCCATCGAGATGGCTCTTTCCCTGCGGTCGATTTTTGTCTCCCGATTGGATACTCTCCTATCATCCTATAGGTGGAGTCTGATGCAAAATAAGTCAGTGGTGGCTGCAGTGTAGAAGCCCCTCCGGAATGTAGCAACCAACCATAATATTTAATGTTACACGCTTCTTATTATGATATATATCTTATCAGTTGATGAAGTTTTGCGGAAAGTATGCATTTTAAATGTCATTTGCAATAATTTTACAATTGTTAAAATTGCACTGAGAATTTTTTTTTTTTGTTTTTTGTTTTCTGTAACTTGACGTCCTTTAACCTGGTTAGTCATATCGAAAGGTGAATGAAATTGGTGCAATGATACTCAATAATTTAGACGTCCATTGAGCATAAAGTTACTGGACATTCGTCTTCTCAGGATAAGGGAACCCCCCCCCAAAAAAAAAACTTATCCGGGTAGCTTCCCTAATCGAAATTCGAACTCGCGACCTGTTGAATGTGAGGCAGAAACGCTATCACCACACTAGCCATGCAGGCTTAGGAGTATTTTTTGTGAAATAAGGTAGACGTAGTACATTTCTATCAATGTTGTCGAGCTTGCTGCTATATTAGAGTTTGCAAGACACGATTCACCATTAAAACATCCATTCGTATTTCAGAACTGAGTATGTATTAGTTATACACTTTTATTCTGTATTTTACTTTGTTTTTTCAGCAATGCTTCACACGCTTAGTTTGAGTTGTACTTCGAGGTATGCAACTGCACTTACTTGTTTTTTTTTATTTTCCAAATTATATATACATGGATATTGCTGTCAATAACTCAAGCCTGTGTGAAGCTTTATTCCTATATGTATATCATGTAATCTACTCTGAGATTAAATATAGATATAACATATTTCACTCTCATGTGTGGTATGGGCCTGGAATGTCTGCCTTACATTCAAGAAGCTCTGAGATTGAATCTCGGTTAGGGTGAGTTACCCTTATAAAGCTTCTTTCCGGGCTGCCACTTATGAGAAGACGAATGTCGGGTAATGTTAAGCTCTATAGGCCTAAGCTCATTTGAACATTATTTCGCCCATTTCATTTATTTATCTTCTAATATGACCATTCAGGTTAAATGTTAACATTTATATGATACACTTATTACTGTCTACAGTAGTATATACATAGTGTATAGAAAATATATTGTATTCCAGTCAAAAATTAGAAACCGAGACTTGACCGAAAAAAATACATGTCTTGGGACCCCCTAAATAAAAAAAAACACTTTAAAAATAGTCACTGTGGGTCTTAGTGTATGTGTGTGTGGCTGTGGACAGCATAGCTCAAAAACGAAAATCACTTTAACAGCCACACTTGGTTTAGTATCTCTCAAGTATGCCACACGAAGATTTTCAAGAAAATCCCCCCAAACCAAATTACCCTTTGCGTGGAAAATAATAGAAAATTTTGATTTTCTCAAAAACGTCTCCTACGATTTAGATTCAAATATCCAATATTAAAGATATTTACATGGAAAATTAATTGAATATATGAATTTTCTGGGAACAACCTCTTTATTCTGTATGCATTTTACTGAATTTTGCATGAACGTAGGAGATAGACAAAAACCTGCAGCACAAAAAATATAGATCTCGTTAAAACACACGATTTATGCCATATAAGTTTTTTGTAGAGCTGACCATTTCTCAGATATTCCTTGTTATCGGTTTCAGCTTTGAATTACTTATACTTTTGTCATATCGGAATAGTCCTAGCCACATAAAGAACCGAATTTCAATTACATAGCAACCAGCTTTTAAAAGATTTGGCTATCACTTTAGCCTAGTGTATTCCCTTATTTCCCTTCTGCTTACAAGGAAGCAAGTAATGAGACCATTTCAGCTAATTTTATCCCAATTAGTATGGAGTACATAGAAGAAAAAGTTTCTTAATCATAATTGGTTAAAGATATGTAGAGAAAGTCATATGAAAGTCAATAAGATTTTGTATTAGTATTGTAACAAACAGTTTGTTACTCAAACAGACAACTCATTATTTTTTTCCAACTGATTACTATCAAACTTTTGTTTACAAATAAACATCTTTATTTGATACTTTCACGGTTATTCTGCAGAACAGTTTTATTTCGAAGCTCGCTGCGACTACGTCTACGACTGCAAGTTCCGAACTTCCCTCGAAAGCTGACTCACCGGGGCTCGTGCACTCAGTTTTATACCTGTCAGTGACGGCAAGAGAAACTTCCAGAAGCGATGCTTATTGTCGCTCAGCCCGTCCCACCTCATATTACCGGTGGTGAGTGCTCGCACTAGCTGTTACGTCGTACTCTGGACAGGCGCTGTGGAAAATCTCTGTGCATTACGCGAGTTTTCGGGTGCAGTGGTGTGTTAAACGAACAGCATCACTCATCGTGTACACTTGTATGGGGCCAAACTTATTTATTGTTTACTATGGCAACGCTTATTGCTTTTCTTTTAACATACTGAAGAAGAAATAAGCGTCTAACGTTGGAAACTACGCCAAAGAAGAAACCAACTAAGAAAGTCTATAAACTGGAAAGCAGAAGCTTAATTTACAGTGTATTGAAATTCTGTAGGGAGGAAGAGAACATTATTCTCATTCTTCCGTTAGAAAAAGCCTTAGAACGAGCAGCAAGAGCCGCCGGTGGGAGTGAGAAAACCATAAGGCCAATTGGCAATGAGTGTGAAAGCGCAGAATGGCTTGGGTAAACATTAAAAACGAAAAAAGTCTTTCGAGCTGAATGTCTTCGACACTGATCATCGTGGCACTTTGCCGAGAAATCTCGACCTTGAGAAAGCTGCTCTTTGCGGTAGAGGACACAATCGATTATAGTGGAAGTAAACCTACATTTTGCCGCATAATAAAGGATATGAGATTCAAATATAAACAAGTTCAGAACGTACGAAGTGTTCTAATGGAGTGACAGGATATTGTCTCACATAGGGCTATTTATTTCAGTTGAAATGAATAAGCGCACAAATCCCATTAGTGTACACTGATGATACATGGGTCCATACTTTGTCAGCATGACAAAGTTCCTAGAGGGATATTAAATAACTGCCGGACAGAGAGTAAGCGTAGTCCACGCTGGTGGCAAAATCGAATTGTTCCAGGAGTTGAATTGATGCGTGAGTTCAGGTCTAAAAAAGTATTACATATTGTCTAATATTGATGGCATAAGTGTAATGTCAATATCAATGCCCACTGTTAATAGCACTACTTGACGGACTGTACCATACACTTGACCCCCACAAGCGCTCAACATTCGTTACGCAACGCCGTCACTGGTAGCCTGAACTTGAACGAGCTATACCTGTAAACTACGCAGGTGTCAAAACACACACACAGTGGCGACAGTCGGAGCTTCGATGTAAAGCGCTCGCCGACTGCACACGTGTTCACTCACACAGGTGTAACAATGTATTCGCTAATGAAAGAAATCCAATAGTGCATGGCAACATTCAGCCATGACTTTCAAAGTAAATCGCTCACAGATGTGCAAGACGTGCGTAGTATCTACCTGAGCCAAAGGTTTAAGTAAGACTTATAGCGCTATACCCAACAGAACTTCTTTATATTTACCCTAGATTGTCAAAATTCAAGTTCTTCATACTGCAATTAAATACAATATTGTTAAGCGGATTCTAAGAGACCACAGAGAGAGGTTATCGTTATTAAGAAAGAATTTGTGAAGCTTTCTTTTTTACTTTCCGTAGTACGTATGTACAATATCCATAATAGATAGAGAGGGTATTGTACTCCACCCAAAAATTAAACACCGGGATTTCAATTGAGATACATTTTTAGACTCCCTGAATCCAAGAAAAGAAGACATTTTTAGAAAAAGATCAGTGTTTGTCTGAGAGTATGTTTGTGTGTCTGTGGGTAGCACAGTTCAAAACCGAAAAGTCCGTTAAACACCAAACTTTGTATTTAAGTTTGGCATCTTTCAAGGATACGATACGAAGATTTTGAAGACGATCTCCCTATCCCCAATTACCCTTTACATGCAACTTTTTTTGAAAATGCTGATTTTCTGTTAAAACAATTTTGATTAAAGGGTTATATGTTTAACAAGTTTTCATGTTAAACAAAATGTATATCTTGAATTTTCAGGGATTAGTCTCTGAAGATCACTTAATTTTTAAAACGTTTTTACACCCTTGAACCGCAAGAGGTTAATCTCATTTATAAATCTGATTAAAACACAAAATTTATGTAATATACATTTTTTTGTAGAGTTAATCGTTTCCGAGGTATTCCAAGTTATTGATTTCAATTTTAAACTACCTACACTTTTCTCAAGCGGGAAATGAACTTTCATTTCATCTGTTTGGTTTTTACTCCCGGGAATGCAAAATATAATCGAATTCAATTGTTTGACATGTGGATGAATTAATAGATTTGACTATCGTTTCAGCCTAGTGTATTCTCCTATTTCCCTTCTACTTACAACAAAGCAAGCAATAAGTCCTTTTCTGCTAATGCTTATTTCCATTAGCATGATTAAGATAAAAGAAAAATATTTTGTAAGGAAATTTGGTTTGTGAAACAAGTAAAGGAAGTTGTGTGAATAAACACACATCAGAATTTTAATATTTAGTAGAGATAAACGTTTCAGATTTTTAAAGCAGATGGAAGATGGCATTTACCTAGAAGTTATAAGTTATGCATATTTTTACTCTAGGCTCCGCAATATCTATTTCACGTTGAATGTAGCATTAGCGATTGTAAACATTTGAACAACTTCAGCTTTGAAATGTTAATCGCAAAAATATATCGCTGATATGTATGGCTAGAAGCGTTCGTTCAATTTATCCCCCATATTTTCAATAAATACTGTTTCTAAACATGCTCGCACATAATCCTGCACAGTTTACGTTCATTATACTGTACAAATGCTGTATTTGCGATAGGGGTGGTGGTGCTAAGGGGAAGGGTTGGAGTTGGGGATGGAGTTGATGCAGCGAAACATTCGTTGCTTTGTTTTTGTATTTTGGTTATATTTCATACCCGCAGCTTTGTCCAGTCGAGGCTTTGCGTTATAAAATATTTACTTTAATTTTGAATGCTACACTTAGCTACATGTATCCCCGCTAGCATATCGGCCGGCACGCGTTTACATTCCCCTTCTTTCTCTAGCAAAGCCCCGGGAAAAAAGAGCGATTCTTTCACCGAAAAAACGCAATGGATGTAGAACCAAGTTTCAGATTAAAGTTTTAATTCTTTATCAGAGATTGCAGGCATTGCTTATGATCGAGGGTTCGTAATCAGTGATCTCTTATAGCGGTATCGCTTCTTTTAATAACCAACAGAAACGACAGCCCTAATCACGTTACTACGTAAAATGCACAGCATTTTCTGTTCCTCCCAATGCTTGGATGTTTCTATCTCTCCTTAGTTCCCTAAAGTTTCTACCTCCCTTTTTATGTTTATCTTGCCCCTCAATTTACCTTCCTCTTTATACTTATCAATTACATATTGTTCTGCCGTCGCTCACACATCTCTCTCTACCATAGCGCAGTGGGCTGTGGCATAGTCCTCTGGTTCCCGGGCACAGAATGCGTCAGGTTTCGATATCACTCATGTGGATACCGATTTTTACTCCCAGGTATAAGACGGGTGTCCACTCAGCATGATGAGCAAAATGAGGTGCTGCGATAGGCAGCGATTGTGGTCTAGAGAACCAACTTTCCAACCGGGGATAGCCTGAGGCTAAACACTTCGCCTTTCCGTATCGGTTGGATGATCCCCCACCTCTGCTGTGCGTAAGCCGGCGTGCGGTCAACAGTCGGGTTTGCAGGTCCTGCCTCCTCGTGGGCTGTCACGCATCAGTATTACTAACATTTGTTATTGTAAGGTTTTGAAAATCGGTAAATAATCTGTTTTCTAGGGGTGTTACGGTAATAAAATTAAAACATAGGTAAAAGGCAACAGCATACATAAGTGTGCAATTTCCTTATTCGGATAATGCAATCGAGCTATGTTATTTCCCGCGCTTAGCTATTCGCGTACAGCAGGAGAAGTAATAATAATAATAATAATAATAATAATAATAATAATAATAACAATTATTTCATTCACTAAGAAGGTCATATGAACAATAGTTGTTAGAAATCACGCATAAATCGTAATTTCCTTCAATATTATATGCCTACAAAAACATCAAAACATGTGCATTCTATACGTCATAGCTCAGGGCTTGTGTAAGAACGTTTAAATTTTCAACCGCTTAATTTCCATTTAGAGGCTCTATAAGGTAGTGGAATAAACAAAGCCCTTTCTGCATAAATTCCTAATATGTATAGGCAAACACTCAAAGTTTTATAAAAATATCTTATGTGCTCCATTCACAAAATTTTTTCTAGCTGTTCCATATACAAAAAATTACTCTTTTTATCGACATCATGCTAATCAAGTTAAACATTAGCATACTTTCTTGTAACTGGAAGGGAAATAAGAGAACACAGTAGGCTAAATCGATATTCAGGTCTTTTTGAACCTTGTCGGTATGTGAAATAATTGACGTTCGGTTCGCTTAGCAAGGTGGTATGAGAAAGGTTAGGTAGTTTAAAATTGAAGCCAATAACAAGGCATATCTAGAAAACGGGCTATTCTGGAAGAAAAACTTATATGACATAAATTATACGTTTTAACAAGCTGTAAATTTTTCTGTGTGGTAAGTTTATGCCTATCGCTTACGGTTTAACTGTTCTGCAAAATTCTATAAAACTCATCCAGAATAAAGAGGTCTTCAGAAACTATTTCCAGAAAGTTCAAATATATATTTTATTTTTGATGTAAATATTTGTAATATACGGCATTTTAAATCGTTAGAGCCAATTTCAGAAAAACAAAACTTTCAAAAATGTTTCCAAAAAAGAGTGGTGGTGGGGATTTTCTTGAAAAGTTTCCTGTCACATCCTAAACTTAAATACCAAATCTTGACCTATGCTGTCCACAGACACACATGCAAACGCGGAGCTTTTTCTAAAAATGCTTTTTCTGGACTCAAAGGGTTCCAAACATATTTCCGGTGAAATCTTAGTATCGAATTTTAGAGTGGAATACAATACCTTCTCTATATCTAATGTTCATACATAGTACGTGTAGAGAAAGTAAAAAAGAAGGTTGCTTTTATCATTTTGTTCTTAATGCGAACCAGACACACAAAAAAGGTATTCGAGTTACAACTATAGATCGTTTTAGGCTAAAGTGACCTAAATACAGGAGAAAAATTGTGCATCATATTCTTGTTACATTTCAGTGTTCTCCTCATCCTCGTTGGTGTAGATATGATCCTGAAAATTGAGAGGTCCTTAACAAACAGCAATCGGAGCGTACTGAACTAGGCCATAGGAGAACTTTATCATGGAGATGCATGTATTGATGCATTATTTCTCATGTCTTTACTGTAATTGTTTCTGTATAAGCAGGGATCTCCGGAAACTTCTTTTTCTGAAAGAAGTAATTTGCCAGTTTTTCTCGAAAAGAAGATTTGTTAGGATAGGTAGAGTTAGACTGAAAAATTCAATGGTATAGCCGAAATTTGAACCATGGATCTCCCGGTCTCTAGCCGGATGCTCTTTCACAGAGCTACCATGGCAACATTCCGGTATAGAATTGAATTTATCAACTGACTCGCATGTTTCCCGGTAAACCACATGGTTTTTTCAAATTATTTTGAGATGACAACCCCAATGGCGACTTACAATGTTGTAAGTACTTAAGTCCCAGGATTCATAGTATAGCTTTGTTTTACACAGCTATCAATCAATTGCGAAGTAACTATTGTACTGGCACTTTGAAATTTTAAAGATAATCCAAAATATTTTTTTTTCTTGCTAGAGGCCAGCTTTCCAATGACTCTGTGTTCTTTTTGTAATAGTGAGCCACATATTTCAGAATTTCCTTCGTCACAATCTCAAAAACTTAAAACATTTCTGCCTTACTTAAACAGAAACTTTCAGTAATTTTACTAACAGCAATAGCCGATTCATTTTATTTAGGTAACGTTTAATCAATGCAAAATCCCTGTCTCATAGCAAAATATAATTGTTCCACACAAGGAAATATTTGACTATTCTTCTGCATCGACCAGTGTCAATAAGAGTTAACAGCTCTCTCAAAGGAGTGTCTTTATTTTATCCTTAAAGTTGTCTAAAAAATGGAGCTCATCAACTGTTAAAGGAAAATAAGAAGTAAAAAGTACTTGAATAAAAGTTAGCAAACTTGTTTGGTCCCTTTTATGCCTAACTCCCTAGTTCAGAAATATTACATCATTTCCAGTTTTTATATCATCTATACAAAATACAGACGCAGTTATCTGTGTACAAAAAGGATAACAAAAAAAAAAAACGAAATAAAAAGCATATACCTACTGACATCTTGGGAAGACTTACCTTTTGCGTAAAATCAAAGGCAAGTACACATTTTATTTTACTTTATTTTCTTAATCAACTTCAAACTTAATAAGATTATAACATGTTTCACCACTTCGAACGTGTTTAGTTTACTCTGCTGATGCATTTTGCTTTGCTGGGTCACTAATATGAGGGATTTTTATTTTTAGATCTTCCAAACGCTACACACATCTACTTGCAGAGGTCCAAACTACCAATTGAAACTCTCTTTGAAAAAACTGGAAATAGCATTTTTTGATAGCGTTTAACGCCTCTTTTTAATACTATGTCACCGCAGACACTGGCACTGATGAAGCATGAAATGAAGATGGAGCACCAGTGGTTTGTGGCGGGAGAAACCGGAGAATCCGGAGAAAACCCGCCCTTGCGCCGCTTTGTTATAAAAAAACCCTACATGCGGTGGCTTGGAATCGATCCCGGGCCGCCTAGGTGAGAGGCAAGTGGTCCAAATACCCCTACGGTTTACCAGTTATGTAAACGTCAGGGCTTCAGCAGCTGTTCCTAAGAAATCCAGGATATGCATTTTGTAAGTATTTTAAGATACATCTTTTAACCTAATGTACACCTAACTTTTAATCAAAATCGTTAGAGCTATTTTCAGAAAATGGTATATTTTAAATTATCTTACACGCAAACACTATTTTTTTTTCTTCTGAAATACCAAGTTTAGTATATTACACACTTTTCATTATCGAGTTATGGTGTCCACACACACACACAAACACTCACATGCACACAAACAAACGGACACACACGCACCTTCTTCAAAAAATGTGTTTTATTTAGGGGTCTCCAAAACATGTATTTCTGGTGAAATCCTGGTATCAAATTTTACTTTTTCTACCGAATATGTACTTTGTACATACGTGCTACGAAAAGTAAAAATTATGCCAAATGCTATATTGAGATACTCCACGGTGTGCGAGTTTAATCTGCACTGAAGGGCAGGTCGTAAGCTGTTTTGGATCAAAAGTTTGTAAATCTAAACTCTGTTTTATCGTAATCTGGTCTTTCAAACTACTGAAACATGCCAGAAGTGCCTTTATTATAAATGTAAATGTCCCAACGCTGGGTACGGGGCACGCCCCCTTTTCATTCACATTAATTCGGATCATGTAAAATGCAGTTATTAATGCTATTTTCTATTTTGTTTTCAAGTATTTTTTTATTTTTGTTTTCTAGGGGAATTTTCTGTTGCTTCATGCTTTATTCTGTAGAGCACATATTTGTAAATTTGCTCTTGTGACTGTGTATTTTAGATATTTCTATAAAAATGCGTAGAGTTCCAAACGTTTTTAAGAATCAATAGAAAAAAATTGTTTGGATAGGCCCGACTTACAAATAGAAAAATAGATGCTCTTTAGATGTAATCTGAATCGGCCATAAGAAGAAATACACTGACACAGACAGAGAGCGAGAGAGAGAGATGAAAAAATGAGACAAGATGTACGGGCTACCTATTTTCGTAAAATATAATATCAACAGAAAAGCAACCACATCATAGGTTCTGTCCTAAGGGTGAATCAACCTGGTGTGCGTACAACATATCTCTGACCACAGCAGAAACATACTCTCATATCAATATCAATAGCAGTAAGCAAATGAGGTAATAAAAACAGTATTCAGAAGCCTTGTAACAGTGAACTACTGCGCAAGTGTTTGGGAATACAAACCGAGAATGAAAGCTTCAACAATATCATGTGGACTAGAATACCAAATACTGTTGGGTACAGAAGACATCATTTAGGTGTTACTGATGCTGTATTAGCTTTCAATGAAGGTATTATGGGCTGTGTGAAGGTGGTAGTACAGTTAGGCATTCAATCTGGAAGAAACACGTTGATCATTTTCAAGGAACTCAACATTTTGAGAGTGATTTAGCGACAGAAAAGATGCCAATGTATGCCAGAAATCAACAAACGAGCATTAAGAGAGCCACAGATTATGAATTTGATTGTGAGGCAACAGAACATGGAAGTGACTTGTTCTAAGGTCCCTGCAAATTTTGATTGAGGATTCCTGAAAACTTATTTTTCAGCATACATTTTTACAATTTTGTCAAGAAATGCTTATTCTAGAATGATGAAATTTTACCACTTATTTCTGGGTTGATATGGTGATACTGACTTTTTATATAATCCTAGTTTTAAAAACGTAGATGCTAGCAATTTTTCTTTTTAAAATGGGTGAAAAATAGCCTATTTGTTATAAGTTTTTTTTTAATTGGCTATCTATGTAACATATAAAACTCAGTAGCATCAGAAGGCATTGATTTATATGTGTATCAAATTTCACACTTGTATAGCAAATAGTTTCCGTGAAAAGTGCAACCAAACTTCTTAAAGTTAGCATTGCAAACTTGGGGCTTACAACCTCCCCTTAAGATTTCCTGATGATAAAAGTAGTAACACTTCCAGCAATTTTTATTAATAGCAGAGTATTTCAAAATATGCTTT
Organism: Hymenopus coronatus; assembly: GCA_030762935.1. Lineage (NCBI taxonomy): Eukaryota > Metazoa > Arthropoda > Insecta > Mantodea > Hymenopodidae > Hymenopus > Hymenopus coronatus. The sequence continues at coordinate 328,969,506 of CM060900.1, read as the reverse complement.
CTCTGATGTGACTTGCCGGTCCAGAAATGTATACATGTACTGCACAAATCTGGACAAGTTAACAAGATATATTAATGTTAATTAATTCCTTTTCCTCACAAATCGCAAAAAACGCGTATTTTGGTTGAAATTTCGACATATAATTTTTGAGCAGAATGCTTATAGTAGGTGAAGAGAAAGCAAAACTGATCAGTTTGCAGTCTCATATTTCATTGACTCCTTGGTAGCTTCAAAGAAAGTAGTATGAAAGTGATTGTAGAATCAGTTAACTTCTCTAGATATGTTTGTGTATCATGGTGTAATTGAAATCATTGTTAGCTTTTCGACTAATGACTGCTTACCAAGCTAGGTGGCTGAGACTTCCTTCATTCCCCGGAACTTCCTGTCCCTTCATTTCATCTCCATTTCATCCAACCGGTTGTAAGTGTCGGCGAGGACAATTATGGTGGCGCCTTCCATGGTGCTGACTGCATTCTGGAAATACAGCTCTCGGCAGCGGGATGGCGTTGGAAGTCGTCTGTAGACCCTGGGGATTTATTCAGACCTGGGACGCGGGCTTCTGTCACTCCCCGCATCGAGATGAAGAACTGCTTGGAATATGTCAGGGACCCTCCATGGTGGCTCTTCCTCCGCCGTCAGGTTTTGGCCGCCCTTTGTAATTACTCTCATCTATTCCTATTCTCCTGGAGTCTGACTACAATAGGCCAATAGCTGAAGTGTGGAATGCCCTCCGATATCACACACACATACGCGCGCGCGCGCTAGTAGGCTTGCCTTATTTGAAAACTTCTAAGCATTGCTGCATTAGATTATTTCTTAAAGACCATTTCCATGCAGAATAAGCAAAAATTTCTAGCGTTCCGTGATAATATTACAGTAGAGAAGCATGTAGAGGACAGGAAAGTAGGCTCAACAAGGGGAAGTCTGAAATTAGCTTCATTCTGTAGGTTGTCGTTCTCTGTCTGCCCATTTGCTCTTCCACCTCTGTAGAAACAGGGGGTATTATGCAACGACCTGGGGATTACAACAACTCCACTAACTTCACTTTGTACATGGACTGAATGCGTGCCCGATGTTCGAAGAAGCCCAGCAGTGGTGTGCCGGTTTCTGTCACTACAAATCCCAACTTTTTAAATCCCTGTCACCCCATATGGGTTGCGCAGAGGCTACATCAAAGTGCATAGTCAACGTACATACCTATGCGCCACTATGTTTCCTAGGGTACATACAGATTCAAACATTACCGTTAGACCTAGTCTGTATTGTACATATCACATAACCGAATGGCATACTTAAAACTCAGTTGCCTATCTGTGCTTGTATCCTAGATATCTATCTGTGGTAAATACTTTGAGTTTCTATACATCAATATTATTTTCCGCGTTGCCAAAGTGAGATGGAAATTCTTGGACAAGTCTTGAGCGCTTGCCCGTTTAGTGAAACTTTAGGAAACAACAAATTAGGTTGCTAATAGCCGAATCACTAAGTAGACAACTGCATACCGTTCACGAAAAAGTTAATGCTATGGCAACAAACAGCGTAATACATATCCTTGTCATTCCACCAGGCGCAACCTGCGGGTCCATAATCGATCATTTAGAATAGATTCCCATGAAAGCAAACGACAGAAACACATGCCGAAAAATGTAAGATATGCGGGCTTCAATTCCTTACTACAGGAAAACTACCACCTGAACTCCACTGAAATTATTGGACTCATCGTTGGAGCTAGAGGCACCATTTCAATCGTCTGACCAAATTCTGTAATCAGTTCGGCATGAAAAAAAGACCTGCTGGAAGAAATAGGGGTAGCTGCAGTCAAGAGATCGATTTTAATCGCTATGTATTCACCTTTATGGTGGATTTCTGTTTATATTCATGTACAATTAATTGCATATTAATTATATAGAAGTTGTTTCGATTGTTACATTTTCCTATGTATATTTTTAAATATTTTGCATGTGTAAATATGTTCAAACTGACATCTGTTCAGTATGATGTTGTATATATACATATATTAAAAAAAAAAACAGTTTAGCACGTTTTGTCTATAACGCCATCATCTCCAAATATCAGAAGCGGAACGTTAAATAAAGCTTTCTTGTATTATTATTGAACATTTTGAATAAGAGAAAATACGCCAGAGAATGTTAGAGAAGGGTGGGTTGTAAGATGGTACGTCGCTTATAACTTGCTCTGTTCAGTACCGTCTTGGATAATATTTTAAGAACTGTTTCTAGGACGTGAGATTGGAGAACAATATAAATAATATTGAATCGATTGATTTTACCACACTAATAAATACAAATAAAATATTCTATCAAACATTTTAACGGAAATAAATAACAAAATGAGTTTAGGATAAAGAAATGTGAACCATGACTTGAAGCTTTCCTGGCGGCGGTATGAAAATAAATTTTCTCGGGCTATCAGCCAGGTGAATTCTGGAATAATTTCTAAGCTTTCAAGAGCTAACGTCGCAGCAACGGAGACCATTGGTCCCTAGTCAACGCCTCCCATGCCGGACCCGGGCCAATCACAGAGCAGCATCGGGCCGGTCCCCCAACGGACTACTATATATAAAGCGAACCCGGAGTCTCTACATCATTCCCTGAAGATGAGAGCGACGTTAGCTCTTGAAAGCTTGGAAATTATTCCAGAATTCACCTGGCTGATAGCCCGAGAAAAGTTATTTTCAAAGAAATGTGACGTAACACAAACCGCAGTGGCTATCGGAATAAAATTAACATAGTTTACTTGTAAATTCATTAGCAAGTTATTGTAGCTTTTGTACAGATTTTGATATGTCGACTTCACAATGAGTAGTAAAATAAATCCAAATAGTGATTAGCAATGGTAAATGAAGATTTTAATAAACAAACAAATATTTTTTATGGATTCTTGAAGAAACGAGCTAAGGAAGAACATTTATTATTGAAGCTCTTAAAAGGAGATTGACATTAACTTCATGCGAATACTGCGAGAGAAAATCATTAAAAATATTGAATTATTAATGTGAAAAAGGGGACAAAATAAGTAATGATGCTTTTAGAAGCAGAAGTAGAAGAAAGAGTATTACTGAAACAGATTAGGAAGAAATGAAATTCTCTGGAGATGTTAAATGAAAAGAATACATTTGTAAATAAATACTACACTGTAATGAATGACGAATGACGAACATATTCCAGGAAGAACATACCAGATGATAGTATTAAGATAACTTAAGCGACAAAGCGGCAAGTGAATGTTCATGAAGTGAATAAGTCTATCTGATTAGTTTTTTTGGTAGTGTTTAACGCTCGCTTTTACTATTTGTTGCACCGCAGGCGATGACACTGGTGATATATGAAATGAAGATGGAGCACTGGTGGAATGCGATGGCGGGGGAAACCGGAGAACCCGGAGAAAACCCGCCTCTGTGCCGCTTTGGCCACCACATTTTTCACATGAGAGGCGAGTGGTCTAAGCACTATAAATGTAATTCTTATTTAATATTATTTATTTTGCATCCTTATTTAATATAAGAGGCTAGACCGTAGAGTTGAATCAAAGCATTAAGGGGAGCTCGTAATGTTACACTGCATTTATTATTATTATATTATTATTTCTGTTATTATTATTATTATTATTATTATTATTATTATTATTATTATTATTATTATTATTATTATTGTTGTTGTTGTTGTTGTAGTTGTTGTGTTGTTATTTTACAGTAAAACACTGCCTGCTGTAGCATTGCATGTTTTGTGTTAAGTGGCTTTCATATTTTGAGTTACTCTTTATTATTACATAATGAAAAAATTCAGATGCGAAAGCACATTATGTTTCACTGTGTTTGCTACTAGCACTAAAGCAGATTACCTCAAAACACTTCGTAAAGAAAGTATGCAAGCACAGGAGCACGTACTACAATGCAATTTTACCTGCTTTTCTTATTGCGTATTTTTGGTTACAATAATGTCATGCCGGTTTTACTCTGCTTATCCGTATTACCTGTCTGGCAAAAGAGTGCAGACGGCAGGCAGAGGTAGCTCCTATTTGCTCTGGCGCTATCTCTGCTGTCATTAGCGACTTCGCGTGGAAACTGCACTCTTTTTTCAGGCAGGTTATAATACGTAATAATAATAATAATAATAATAATAATAGTAATAATAATAATTAAAAACTCTATGTTATTTCATTCACATTTTTGTTACGGCGCCTTAAGGTTTTGATTTAACCCTGCAGTGGTCCTAGTCCCTTATGTTGAGTAAGAATAAGTACATAATTGGTGAATACTTATAGGTTAAACAAAGATTTTTAGTTAATTTGCAATCTAATAAGTGGCGTAGTCTTTCAAAAATAAAATGTCTTCAACTGAAGTGGAAAACATGTTAATCTTTTCGATTTGTTTGCACTGTTCCTGCATACGAGATCACAGACTCCAATACAAACATGGGAATTCCTCTCAATGAGTTGGAATGTCTTAGCAGGAGTGGAACTCAGGTCCCTCGCGCTGTCACCGCCACTGAGCGGTGTTTTCTTGAATTTGCACCATTGATTTCTGTAATTCTTTAAACGCACGAAGGGTTATATGCTAATGTGAAATACGAAGCTGTTGGGGCATCTGGTACTTTCCTATTTTTTTTTCTTCTGTTATTTAAATTTATGCCAGTTATTAAACATAATAGTGGTACTTTTTACATGTATACAAATTCTAGCTTGCTTGGTTATTTAAATAATAACTGCTAATTCCCTAAATTCATTGTTCTGATAAAAATGAGCCACTTGGTGCATTTAAAAATATTTGCAAAAAATTTAGTTTTACATTAAACGAGTGGAGAAATAGATCTGTGGTATATTTTTATATTAGCTCTAAGTAGTGTAGAAAAATTATTACTTTCCAAACCTCTTGATTTTTCAAAATGCACCAATTTATCCCTTAAACTTGGAATATTATTTCGAAAAATGTATATGACTATTTCTTTTTAATGTACTTTTGAGATGCAGTATCAAATTTGTCAAACAAATTAGTGAAATGTGTGTCGTGTAGAGCATTTTAGGTATGGAAAAGTGTTGGGAACAGGTTTACGAGAAAATAAGGTTAAAAATTGGGAGAGACTATTAATAAGCATACGCATATCAATTTATAGCTTCAGTTAATTGGTAGTCAAAATGCGCCAAGCGAAAAACGACATATTTACGTAAAGTTTAAAAGTCATACACTTTTATTATGAAAAATCATTGTTTTAATTCTCCATACGTTTTACTCAAATTTCAAAATTGTGTCACCTTAAGCCATGTTTAGATAAACTGCTTACATTACGAACACAAATTACAAATGTGTAGAATTACTACTTCATTGTTCGACCAAAAATTTGCAAATTATAAAATTTGTAAATATTTATAACTTTATATATATTAAAGTTGTTTGTAAAGTTCAACATTACAAGCTTATGTTGTGAAACAGATTTTTACAAATTAAAAACTAAGCTAAGAAATAATAAAGTTTGTAAACATTGTGAAACAGGCCCTTGTAGTGAGAACTTAAACATTTTACACGGAAAAGTGATATTGATATTTGTTATTGTTTTACGTAATGTGGTTATTTGTATCCTGGAGCAAATAGTAAATGAATTTCGTATTGGATACTCATTGCCATGACTGATACTTGTCTATCACAATTTCACTGATTCCTTGTTGAAAGTACTTTGTGCTTCATATAGCTTTTATCCCGTGTTGTAATGAAGCAAATTAGTGAATAAGGTAAAGGAAAATGCAGTACAGCTTTATGTGAAGTCGTATCAAGTTACAACTGCGTACTGTGTCCAAAACATGATTTTTGAGACATGGCTCCTTTTGAAAAGTTACCAGGTTGTCGCTCCGCGTAATATCATAAGCGTAATCGGCGTTTCTTCGTTTCACCGCATATAAGATCGCCCAAAAGGTTTAGGTTGCACAGTTGGACAGTGCACAATGCTGACAATCCATGGATACATATACACTGAATAGATTTTGCAATGCCTACCTCTTTTCTAAGGACATCTTTTCTGTGTCTTAGGATTTGTAGCATCAATAATATTTCTAGAGAAGAGTTTATTAACTTTGAATTCAGAAGAAACATTAAGCCCTTAACATTCAAGGAAACATTTTGTTAACGTATTGGAAGTTCTTTACTTACAGAAATCAAACAGTAATGAAACAGGTTTTTAGTGAAGCTGTTGAAATTCCTTATTTTGATTTTTCTTTCTTCCTCTCTTTGTTTCTTTCTTTCTCTTTCTTTCCTTCTTCCTTTCTCTGTTTACCCTCTTTGTATGTAGTACTTACAAGACTTCAGTTAAGGAGCAAAGGCTCTGAATTAGAAACCGGGATGGATGATCAGCCCGATGACTGGTATGAAAGCGAGGAAGTAGATGATATGAAATGACGGTGAAATGTATACCAGGACAATGACTATTGAGCTATTGGTGCAGTGAATGGCGAGGAAAACCGGAGAACCCTAAGAAAACCCACCCAGTCGCCGTTTCCCCTACAATAAAACCCGAACTCGCTCCCTGGGCCTGCTAATTGAGAGGCGAGCAGTCAAACCTCTCGGCCACGGTGCCATGCTATAAAGGAATACACCATTAAAAGTTCTATTTTCTATTTTTTTCAACACATTTGGATACTAATCAAACATTAATAAATTTTATTTCAGTAATACTTCTTCACAAGTTATTGGATTTATTCGAGACCCATTTTCAGATCTGAATGCAATATAACTTGTCATCCAATAGTTTACTAGCCCAGAGGGGAATAGTCAACAAAGCGAATAAACTATTCTAGTCTGGAAAAGTACAATGTCACATCTATATAAAGCACTAGCAAAACCAGTATTATGTTACGGTAGTGAAGCAAAGACATAAAATGTGAGGATAAACGCGGAATAGCAGCAAACCAAATTACGTTTTATGAGAACCACAGCAGGTTACACGAGATTGACCATATAAGAAACGAAGTGTATGGAAGCCTGCTTTTCATTTTATACATGCCTGTAACAGCAATTGGATGAGTCATTTAAAATAAATAAGATCATATAGAATCCCCGAAGTTATACTACTTCCACGGGAAGAGATCTCTGGCACGACCCAAAAGATGAACTTCTTGTTATATGTGAACGTAACAGAACAACACTTGTTTGGGTGAAGATCATGATTAAGTAATTGCGTTTAAAAATGAATTTTAACTTCCTGTGCCAAATGCTTTACATGACAAAATGTAAACATTAGTATTTCCTTTAATTATAAATGCCGGTTACATGAGCAAAGTGTATAAATTTGTCATACAGTAGTATTTGTGCTACATCAATTAGCTCAAAGGGCAACAATTTCCTTATAAAGATATACTCATTGCTCAGCTTCTATTTGCCTTAAAAATAAATAACGTAAAACATCTCTCAAAACAACCATCGTTTATGAAAGATTTGAATGTGTCCGAAAAAAGTCATAAAAGTTGAAGTACAACTCCATCTTATGAAAAACATTTTGATAGAGAAAACTTTTGGGTTAACAATTAAAATAGCTCACATTAGACTGAAAATCATTTTAAGTTCTTATTATTATTTCTTTGCTTATAAAAATAAAGATAAACGTATAAGCATATAAAATAACTTTTGAACGTTCATATTTTAAATGGTTTATTTTTATGTTTGTACTTTATTTTGTTATTGTTGGTGTTATTTTTGTGGATGAGCAATTCTTAAGTCCACTTTCCCGAGATTTACAGCATACTTTAATGCTACACTTCATTAAAAGAGAAGTAAGTTGACTATAAGGTTACCTTAATCTCTTTGTATCAAATTCCAGCCATTCGTTATTTACGCATTATATTTTACTCACTATTATACAAATAATAAAATCACAGAAACAACCACAAATTTAAAATCACTGCTGCTGCTACTACTACTTCTACTACTACTACTACTACTACTACTACTACTACTACTACTACTACTACTACTACTTCTACTACTACTACTACTACTACTACTACTACTACTACTACTACTACTACTACTACTACTACTATCACTACTTCTACTACTTCTACTACTATTACTACTTCTACTACTACTACTACTACTACTTCTACTACTATTACTACTTCTACTACTACTATCACTACTACTACTACTTCTACTACTATTACTACTTCTACTACTACTACTTCTACTACTATTACTACTACTACTTCTGCTACTATTACTACTACTACTACTACTACTACTACTATTACTACTACTATTACTACTACTACTACTACTACTATTACTACTACTACTACTATTACTACTACTACTACTACTACTACTACTACTACTATTACTACTACTACTATTACTACTACTACTACTACTACTACTACTACTACTATTACTACTATTATTACTACTACCACTACTATTACTACTTCTACTACTACTACTACCACTTCCATTACCCCTACTATTACTACTTCTACTACTAATACTACTACTACTACTACTACTACTACTACTACTACTACTATTACTACTATTACTACTACTACTACTACTACTACTACTATTACTACTACTACTATTACTACTATTACTACTACTATTACTACTACTACTACTACTACTACTACTACTACTACTACTATTACTACTATTACTACTACTACTACTACTACTACTACTACTACTATTACTACTATTACTACTACTACTACTACTACTACTACTATTACTACTACTACTACTACTACTACTACTACTACTATTACTACTATTACTACTACTACTACTACTACTACTACTACTATTACTACTACTATTACTACTACCACTACTATTACTTCTTCTACTACTACTACTACCACTTCCACTACCCCTACTATTACTACTTCTACTACTAATACTACTACTACTATTACTACTACTACTACTACTACTACTACTACTACTACTACTACTACTTTTACTACTACTACTACTACTCCTACAACTACTACTGCTACTACTACTAATACTACTACTACTACTACTACTACTACTACTACTACTAGTACTACTACTACTACTACTGCTACCTCCACCACTATTGCTATTGCTAATGCTACTACGTATTACTCCTACGACGTCAAATGCTGCTACTACTACCAATAATAATAATAATAATAATAATAATAATAATAAAATAACAATAATAATACTAATAATGCGAATACTAATATCGCCACCTCCATCACTGCCACCACCACCACCACACAACTCATAATAGTAATAACCATAGTAATAACAGAAATGTTAATTATCACTTAATTTTCTATACCTACATTTCACGTCAAATTTGCATTACAACAGTTGAAATTCAGTGACTATGATTAAAAGAATTTATGGGAAGAGGTTAGATCCTTGATTGCCACAATGCATGTGTATTTGGACTGTACTCTGAATTTTGTTCATCATAGCCGGAAGCAGTGCCGAAAATTGCCTCATAACCACTTCATAACATGCAATTATTTTCTAACTTTGTTTGCCAGTCAAATCGTTGTTGTAGTTAATGGTATTTGTAGGCTAGGGTGGAAGCTGCCTTCCATTAGCGTGGTTGTGTTCACATATTTTACTCTGTTTATGGAAGTACACATAAAACAGTTTTGACAGAACCGCTTATTGAAGTAATTTGTTGCCCGTCTTAACAAAAACATTGCCCAATATTCGAGACACAATTTGTTTCTTTATGATCTAAAGGAGGAGAAATTAGGAACACAATTATATGTTAAGAGTATTAGCAGGAGTTATGGGTGTGAAATCTGATTACATTCACTCACCTTCTGCAAGACGGACATTTACTTAGTGTTCATGCCATTAGCTTTTTTCCTCCCATCTCTTCAACACACTAGAATTTTTATGCATTTTTATATTTCGACTAAAACACATTTATCTATTCAGACTTATAGAATCCAGCTTACATTTCCATACTGCTTAGTACATTTGCATTTCAACTCAAATCGAAGCTTTTCTTGTCTTTGAGGAGACTCCGATTACTTCGATATTCTCAAATTTGAAATTTTTTGTTTATTTTGTTGTGTTCCCCTCTTTTGTTTGAATAAGATTATACAGAGTTTTTCATTTCATTTTTATTTGATGTGAATATTATAATGATCCCAGGAATTAACCCGGTGCTGCATAGCAATTTATGTTGAGCTACCCGCTCAAAATATAATAAATCTGCTCACATTCACCAATATATTTTCCGGGAGGGGCACCTTCGCCAATAACTGTAATGTTTCACTCTTAACAGTCGCTCTGTTACTAGCAGGAGTACTCAATTATTATGGGGTTTTAATGTTGACAGACTTGTTGGCACAGTAGTCGAGTTGGTCAGAGGAACTGGAAGAAACCCGGACGATCCGGGGTTCAAGTTCTGGCTACGGCATTGATATTTTTAGAGTGATTCTACCTTACCAAACATCTGAAATCCTAAATCAAACCTGACCTTGAAAGTATGTTATCATTATTTTCTACTTGTTCTGCTGGACGTCCTGTATTTCAATCCACTATGCTGTTAAAGAGGTTTGTAAATCTACTGGATCTCCACAATAGAGATGGTAACGGTGGGCCGTGATTCACGCTCTTTGCTTTTGAGACATTTGTATCCAATACTGTTCAGTGATGAAATGTTGGTCCATTTTATAGAAAAGCACGCATATGCGATAAAATGCCTGACTAGACTAGCAGATACCCAGTGGTGTGGAGCACTGACAGCAACCAGCAGCTGGTTGTTTTACGTATAAAACTCATATATGTACCATACATAAAAGGACTTAGAAGGACGATTATGGTTATTGAACGAAGGTCGGTATTGCTGGGACGAAATTGTGAAAAAAAATTGTAAATCAACCTCGGCATTCAGGCAAGGATGACACCGCTATGGTAATGCCATTTCTCTTCCGCAGGATGGTGATGATGGAATGACACACATCTAGGTCCTTCCAGCGGGGGAGGAAATCCCTAAGCTAGTACCGGAAGCCCATCCCGAGTCCCAGTTGCCAGAGAAAGCTGTATTTCCACTACGCTAACGGGATGGAATAAAACTCACCACAGAAGAAGAAAGGAAACTGAGAACCGAACTGAATCAGTTTTGCATATTTCAAAAACCATACAGAATGCACCGCAATATACCTACTGAAAGCTGGTTTACTTTTGTTGAACTACTAAAGGAGAAAAAGAGACCCAACTTGTGTAGAAACTACAAGGAAAGTAAGAAGCAACTTTCCAAAGATTTCAAGCATTCCAAGAGAGAGAGAGAGAGAGAGAGAGAGAGAAAGAGAGAGAGAGAGTAGAATCGGTTCTGTATGGATTTACACCGTAAATCACTCTTCAAACCTTTGTCCCCCCAAGATAGGTCTGCCATGTCAAGTTTTGTCCATGCATCACCACACAAGAGGAAATGATGAAAATGAAAAGCTAGCTAATGGAAAACTATAATTCTCTAAAATTACTGTGAATTCATTTGGCATTAAATACGCTTTACTCCTTCAGTGTAAGTCGTAGATGGCTAGAGATTATTTTTTGGCTATGCCGAATATAACCAGTGGAAATGCGTACATACATATTGTACTTATGCTACTCAAAATAGAAAAAAAGAGCAGATGCAATTTTATGAAGAGTCTTAAAACGGATTTGGTTAAACTGCACCCTCAGTAACGTCTCACAATGCCAAACATAATATTGAAACTCAAAACAAGTAGGTATCTCCAAATTACAGGAAGCAAAAGGTGAAGAAATTCCGGCAGATGATGGCAATAAATATGATAATTTTGAGAAGAGGATGCCTGCAATAGTTACCCTTACAACATATATAAAGGGAAGGTATAGAGATATGTGCATGAGCAATTTGCTTGGAATGTTCCTATAAAATGCGTTAAGATTGTGAATAATATGCAAATAGAACAGTAAGATGCGTGCGTTTATGCTTTTACAGGAAAATAATGCTTTACGAATTAAGAAATTCTTCAAGCGTACTAGAGTTAAACTAGTTTATACGATGTTATAATTCACACTAACGTACAACAGCTGTTCTATTAAAATGATAAGGCTTAGAAGAAACTTATACTTCACCATATTAAAAATGAAAATTCGGACTCAGTTTATAAAATACACAAAAGCTAGTTGTTTTATAAATGTTCCTGTAAGATGAATAAAAATTTCGCATTAGAAGATAATGGATTATTTAGGTATATGTGTGTTCCATCTTGTAAGAAAAATGTCTTAGTGCAAAGGGTTCCAACTCTGCATAGCTGAGTCAGAGTTCTCGGACATTTTACAGCAGTAATGCTCGGAGCCCAGCTCTAGGGGAAGCATGATAGCCAAAACGTTATTGAAAGAGTCAAAGCATAAGCGCTTTTGGTTCCTGCTATTCTTAAGGATGATAACATATGCCATTATGTCAAGCCGGATAGGTCCGTTGACTAGTTCGTAGAAAGAATAATTTCTTCTTCAAATGCAAAAATTGGGTTTATTCCCGATCCAAACCCAAAATGTTATAGGAACTTCTGTTTCAATTTCCTTTTGGGCCGTCTTATATCCCGTCTTCTTACTGGATTATAAAAATAAGTATGCTTGCCACGGTAGACGATCAAAGGTCAATCTTTGTACTTGTTGAAGCCATATTTTCTACTAATATGCCACTTCTTTCATCTTACTCTTTTCTTTCTTGAGATATTCTTAAATTTTGGATTATCCTTTGATCTCTAAGGCTCACCCCTAATATGGGTCTTATGGCTGCTTCTGTACGCCTTTTATCACTTTCTTGGCAGTCATGTCTCTCTTTCATCTCTTACTAGATAGAGTCGGTTTTGTTATATTGTCTTGCTGGATTTATTCATTATTTTTTCCTATACGTCCTTTTTATACATACATTTATATCATTAGATGTTTGTACGTTACATCCCAGGTCTCCATTTGTTTTATATGTTGATATTTCACATCCAAAGTATCTGAAAGTAACCGCTTGTTCTGTTACATGGTTTTTATGACTAGCTTTGATATTCTTTTTTCTTCACGTGCTATGTAAATACTGTAGAGAGAAGGTACTATATTCCACTCAAAATTTTGATACCGAGATTTCACCACAAATATGTGTTTTGAAAATCCCTGAGCCCCCAAAAAATACATTTTTAGAAAATGATCCCTGTGTGTGCCTTTGGACAGCATAGCTCAAATACTAAACGACCATTAAATTCCAAACCTGGTATTTAAGTTTACTATCTTCCAAGGATGCGACACGGAAAGTTTCAAATAACTTCCCCCAACCCAAATTACACTTGACATGGAAAATGTTTTGAAAATGTTGTTTTTCTCAAAAATGGTTCTAACGATTTTGTTTAAAATACCGTATATTATAAATACTTACGTGACAAATGACATATATATCTTGAACTTTCTGGGAATAGCTTCTGAAGACAAATATGTCTGAATTTTGAATAACTAGTAAGCGTAAGAGACAGACAAAAACTTACTACACAAAAAATGTAGACGTAGTTAAAACACACGATTTATGTCATATGCATTTTTGTTGTAGAGTCGACCGTTTCCAAGATATTCTTTGTTATTAGTTTCAAGTTCAAAATTCTTATACTGTTTACTTTTTCTGTACGTACCTTGTACATAGTGTATATAGAAGATATTGTAATGTACCTAAAAATTTGCTGCTGAAATTTCACCGGAAATATATGTTTGGAGACTCCCTGATTCAAAACAAAAAAATTAGAAACATGTGTGTGTCTGTGGGAAGCATACTTCAAAAAGTAAATTGTCGGTTAAATGCCAAACTTGGTATTTAAGTTGAATAGCTTCCACGCATGCGACACGGAGATATTCAAAAAATTACCCCCATCCACAGCTACCCTTTACATGGGAGATTTTTAGAAAATTATGATATTCTCAAAGTATTTTGATGAAAATAATTTTTGTTTTAGATATTTTTATGAGAAATGAAATGTATATCTTAAATTTTTTGGGAAAATCCTGTGAAGATTTCTTCTTTCTGGGTGACTTTTGTGTAACTGACAAACCATTAGAGATACACATACTGTGCAAAAATTTACATGTCATTAAAACGCACAATTAGCATTATATACAATTTTTTGTAGAGTTAATCGATTTCGAGGTATTTCGGATTGTTGGTATCAATTTTAAGGCATTTAAACTTTTCTCGAACGGGAAGACAAGTTTGTATCCGTTTCTCGTCTGTTTACTCCTGGCAAGGAAAGAGAATGGAATTTCAACTGTTTCACATAGCGACTGATTTTTAGGACCTGACTATCGCTTTAGCCTGTGTATTATCGTATTTATCTTCTACCTACAAGGAAGCAAATAATAAGAGTAATTCTGCTTATGTTTACCGTAATTAGAATGATGTAGCTAAAAGATTCTTATTTTGAATAAAATGTTTGTTTGCGGAACAACTAGAGGAAGTCATATGAATAAAACACATCTGATTTTTTTCAGACAAAAGAATTCCATTTTTCTTTTGTTCTACCCCTGGTCAAGCAAAGAAGCGAATTGCAATGACAATCGCATAACAACAACTTTTAAACATTTGCCTATGGCTTTAGCCTAGCGCATTCCTTTAGTTCCCTTCTACTTAAAACATTTGCCTATGGCTTTAGCCTAGCGCATTCCTTTAGTTCCCTTCTACTTAAAACATTTGCCTATGGCTTTAGCCTAGCGCATTCCTTTAGTTCCCTTCTACTTAAAACATTTGCCTATGGCTTTAGCCTAGCGCATTCCTTTAGTTCCCTTCTACTTAAAACATTTGCCTATGGCTTTAGCCTAGCGCATTCCTTTAGTTCCCTTCTACTTAAAACAAACTAACTAATAAGCATACCCTGCCAAGAATCTTTTTTAAGAAGTTTCTATTGTAGAACAGCTAGAGAGAGTCATGTGATTGTAACACAGCAGATTTTTTCCCTCTCATTGCCATCACTCTAATTTTGGGATCGATGTTTTTGTTTATTCGGAGCTTTTTTTGGGGCCCTGTGTTATTTAACTGCAAAGTTTGCTTTGGCTTTCTCACTATTTTTATTACCTCTAGAAGTTTTGCAGTCGCATATTTGAACACTCTGTTTATATAGTGACACATTTTGCTATTATCATTAGCAACTTTATACTACCACGGAAAGAAACGTTTGATTTAGATTAGATTAGATTAGAAAGCATTCTGTAGGTTCGTTTAGGCCAGGAAGCCACTGAACATAGAACTTTTCAAGACATATACATGTATGTATATGTTTATATACTATGGAAAAAAAAATGTATAAAGTTCGTGCTTAAAGCTTGGGTTACAAAAACAGCACAATAGACATATAATCACACCATTTGTATTTCAGGCATCTACTATACTTAATGTACTCTATAAAAGCACATGGATTTCCTTTTTTTTTTTCTTCTTATTCTTCTTCTTATTCTTTTTTTTTTTTTTTTTACAGATACGCCTTTTCCATCTTTCTTCACAGAAGATTCTATTCCAGCTGCCATTTATTTTTACACTATATTTGAGCCTCTTGATCGTATAGAAGTTTTAAAAATTGTATATTCTTTTGTAATAACCACAATAATGATAATCTAATGATTATGTTGGTGAGGATGACGGCTTTCAATTCAAAACGAACCTTCTTAGCCCACAAAGTACATTAAGATATTTTAAATATTTACTACTACTTTAGCATCCAAATATTTTGAGATCCCTAACAGTAAAATTTCCTGTAAGTTTCTACGTTGAAATGCATTTCTAATGCTCATGTTTTAATTTCTCGTAATTTAATAGTTGCTATGTATTTTTCAATAAGGTACGACCAATAAGGACAAACATCCAAGTTTAGACGGTGCATTTTGAAATTTGGAAAAGGGTCAACGCTTTTATATACATACAGTGTACCTAGGTTTCTTTCATCCCAAATGCTTGTCTGCAACTATAGGGTCTACAGATTTATTCGGCCTTTACCGCTAGTAGTTTTTCCGCGCATGACGTCAACACTAGGCAGCGAATTTATCACGCATTGCTTCCTGTAGAGAACTAAAGAACGATGAGTAGAAGGGGTGGATCTCAACAGTTTCGTGGTCAGCTTGGTGAAACGGAACTTGTATCGTTCCTTTCAATATTTACGTTTGCAAGATTCGCTTGCCTCTCGTAAACACGCAATCGCAGCATTTGTGCTGACAGGTAACTCAAATAATTGGACGATTATAGTAACATAGAGGGTTTAATGGCAGAACTTCCCTATTACAGTAAATGCTGGTTCATACTCCTCACCTCAGCAAATGAAAACTGACCTACACAAAATAAATTAAAACAACATAAATAAACTAAAGCACGGACGAAAAGCCCTGATGACCAACAATTCTGCACGGGCCAATACATCAAGCTGTTTACGAAGTCGGCAATGCATGCAGTCCAAAATTAAATTCCGAATCTATCCTTTGAGACAAGGGGTTCGCTGAACTAATAATGATGTCATGCATTTAAACCCACCGGCGCTAAATGCTGAATAAATTTGAAGACTATATACATCTAAGTGATCCACTTACTTTCTACACTTTTACACTCACACTGAGAAATGGTGGATTTTAAGGTTTTTATTTAATTACATATATACTTTTTGATAGTATTTCACCCCGATTTTACTACTATGGCACCCCAGGAAATGACTCCGATGATACATGGAATGAAGATGGAGCAAAGGTGGAATACAATAGTGGAGGGAAACCGGAAAATGCGCCCCTACACCACTTTGTCCTCCATAAATCCCACATGCGGCCCCTGGGATTGAATCTGGATCGTCATGATGAGAGGCAGGTGGCCTAGCCACTCGGCCATGGCGCAGCCTTATTTGATCAGATTTTTTTTTCATTCTGTACATAAATAATTTTGCTTTTCTTTGCCGTCATACTTCCTGAATGTACAGACATTCAATAGCAGGTTTATCATACAAAGCTTTTAGGACGGAGAACAGGACATTTAGGTTTTTCATGAACTTTTCATTAACAGAGATGAAAATATCATCAAACGTTCATATTAAATAGATAGGTGTTGAGATATTTATTTTTGGAATTTTATGTGAAGATGTATTTCTCCTTTCACATCCTAAAGTTTAAATACAGATATATTTACTTTGAAAACACACATTTATGTAGTTGAATATCAGTAAACACGTTTACTGGCTGTCCACTACACAGCAGTTCTCCCTTTTTTCTGCTTTCCAGAGACTACTGTTAACCCATTGTCCCTCTTCCATCGTATTTTATCTCCCTTACTATTTAATCTCTTTGTGGATGTTATTACTGACGCAATGTTAGCAGAGTATTTTGAAGCACCAGTAGTGGCAGATTGAAGATCCCAACACTTTTATACGCGGACGACTTAGTGTTGCGCTCTACAACAGTTAACGGATTGCAAGGAGGACTGAACAAATTTAAGAATTACTGCAATGAATGGCTACTTACAGTTAATATGAATAAGACTAAGGCAATGCCTTTAAGAAATGGTTCCCTTTATAGCAAGAAGGAGACCTGGATATATGCAGGACAGATACAGGACAATGTGAAATCTTTTGTGTACTTAGGACACACATTTACAATGAGCGGAAAATGGACAAAACATGTTGATATCACATAACACAAGGCAGGGATGAAAGCAGCGGAAACTTTCCAGATACGTTGCAGAATTCTGAATATTTGCCTAACCTTAATGGAGTCTGTATACAGAATGATAGTTAGATCCATGATGACATATAGACGAGAAATATAGGGGTGGGAATAAACAGGGAATCTGAACCAAGTGAGCATCCAATTTTTGAAAGGAATTCTGGGAGTAGGGAGGGGGACGGCCAAGTGCGGAATAATGAGGGAATTCAGTGCGCATAGTAAAATGACAGAGTGGAAAATCAGAGAGTTAAATATTGGATGAGAATTGTTCATGGAAAGCAATTTCTAATTAGGACTGTCTGCTACCGAAAAAAGTTCAGAATGGAAGTTAATTTGACGTGAGCATCAAAATTAAAGAAAGATTTGGAAACCATTTCAATGGGACACATTTGGATGGCGTGGCATTCAAACAGACAGAGTATTTGCAGAAAAATTAAGAACAACCTTTGTGATATTGACAGACAGAAAATAAATGCACATTACAAGGAGAAGGTTTCATTGGAAGTACAGTCTGCGCTAAAATCGGAATGGCGTATGGAGCAATACGTCAAAACAGGTACCAAACTCATTAGAGAGGGCCTCCCGTGGATTAGATTAGGAATATGGCGGATGATAAAAATCACTGACGAGAATGGTATAAGAATTGCCCCATTTGCGAGGAGGAAGAGTCGTGGACCCCTATCTTTGTAAGCTGTAGGTGTACTGAGGAATGGAGGTAAAGGTAGTTACCGCGATCCTTTACTACCGCGAATGTAGAGTTAGAAGCATGTTGGACGCTACTGGCAGGCAAGGAAAACGCGGGCGGACCAGGTAAATTTCTACTGAAGTAAAGACAGCTGAGATCTGAGAATGCTGATAATCAGGTAGAAGGGGGGGGCGATAAGAAGAGTAAGCAAAAGTGATTGTAATGTTTTACATATCTTTTTTGTCGTGCTTTTTAGTCATTGATTTGTTGTAGTGTTAATAATTTATATTATATTTTTCTACTATAAGATGATACAGTACTACATCTGAGTACGATTTATTCTGAGTTGTAAATTTAAGTTGCTGTATTTGAATGTCTTTGTCCTTTTATTTTCGTACTTACTCTTTTAATATTCTGTTTTTTAATATTGCTTACTATTTTGTGCATTGCAAAATCACGTACGGTCTATGGACTGTGCGATCAATGAAGATCAATGTATGCATTCTATTATTTCAATAAATACACTTATCCGTTCAGACTCCTATTTGTTTGCGCAGTGGATGTAATTAAAGCACCTGCCTCTCACCCAGCTAGGTGGGCATTGTGGTGGACAAAACGGCGCAGGGGATGATTTTCTCCGGGGTCTCCGGTATCCCTCACCGGTACCTATCTTCATTCCACATATTACCAGTGTCATCGCCTTTGGTGCCACATGTCATATGTAATAAAAGCGGGCGTTAAACACTAAACAAAAAAATAAAACTCTTCATCATGGCACCATAAGGGCAGTACGGTGATATGGGCATATATAATGAATGTCGGAGGAATGGTGTCCAAAATGAGTCTTAAATTGGTAGGTGTCAGGCAGATAAAAGCGGTGAGGAAAGGTATTCATATACAGGAGTAAAATTAAAGGGCACGGATTGAAAATGTTTTTATGTGAATCAATTCTCTATATTTGTCGAATTAATTACATTTATAGATAATATTTGTAGATAACGTATTATAAATATGATAATGAAGGGAAGCCTAAACACAGTTAATTAAAGTCAAATTAATTTTTAAAGTTGGTTTATAAAAAGTACATTTTTTAGAGAAAAGTATATTTTTCTCTAAAAGTGATACTTAGAAAGCTCGAATTCACACCAGTTACTTGCCATTATTAGATATAGATTTTAGTATTGCTGTTTTAAAATAGTTTAAACGAATAAACATTTATAGGGTGATTAACTACATTTTTGGCATTAAAAACAACAGATAGTGAAAAAAATTGTAACTTATGAACTGTAGCATATTTTAAAAAGTTTCGTGTTATAGTGTATAGGAAGATGTATGGTTTAGAGATCTTAAATACATAGTTCCGCAGAAAAATATACCTGAATTTCATGATTTAAGCATTGTCGTTATACCGCATAGTGAATCCCTTTAAGGATGGATTTTTTTTTTTTCGGAAGGGACTCGGCAAAATCCAGTGAAGGTATTGTACCTACGAAGGGACGTCCCCTAAAGGGACAAATTTGACGAGGTACTCAGTGGCCGGATCTAGGATTGACGATATTGCAATATCGGGGTCCCTACAGTTAACAGATTGTGGCCTCCCGGCCGAAGGGCACGCAGAGAGGAGACTCCCCACCGCACCTAGAGCGCCGTGGGCGGTGCGAATAACCCGGCAAACAGCCGAAGGCACAGATATATTTTCTCTTTGCCACGCTGCGCTGCACCGAAACAACATCGCCGACACCTACAATACTGAAACAGACCAAACAGGGTGAAGAGTGAGTGAAATTAATAATGGAACGATGCGGAGAGGCAGATAATAATTCGGGGTGAAAGAGCTCACTCTAGCATTCGGCCCGGGGAATCCCTACCCACGCAAAATTTGGTCAGAGCTAAAACCGGGACCTCCAAATTCAAGCCGCACGCGTTTTGGCGGTGTCACCTCGGTAAGATTAGGGATAATCATAACTATAGTTTGCAGTTTATTAAACAGATATTTATGTATATTCCAAAGCTTCTAAACTCTTCACACGGTTACTTAGCAAATTCCGAACTAAGGTATAAGAAACTATTGAAGTTGATTGACACGGCCCTTTTCCCTTTTCCTTATCTTAAATTTCTAACAGTTATTTCTCCTAGTTTACTCATAGTGCATTCCATTCCTTTGTTGAAACTTAAGGGCATTTCTTTTACAACGGGGACTCAATGACGTGATGGCGCTGATGTAAAAATTCTCCTTGAGTTCTTATGTGCAGTATTCAACCTGGAAATATGAGAAAACCCTTGTGTTCATTCTGCCTCGTTCTGATCTTGCTGTATGTGTAAAGTGCACTTTCGCTTCATATGGTCCACCGGAGGAACACAAAAGATCCGAATACTAGCCTCAAGGTCGCATTTTCTACTCTTTAGTTACACAGCATGGAATATAGGCGCATGGATAATTATGGCGAACGAATTAAATTTGGTTGCAAACTGCAAAATCAAAGTAGAGAGGACAAACAACGAAGACGCATTTATTATCAGTTACCGCATGCACACTTTCGTGCATTAAATGTGGACCGTCGCTGTTTACAATTGCAATATTATATAGATCCACCCTCTGCCAGCGTGACTTCCTGTGGTCCTCGAAGATACTTCTAGCCACTCCATTAGAAGGATACACTCCCTTAAAATATGGCCTAACTATACGTGTTTGCATGGTTCAATGCCGTATTAATAATATCGGTTTGGTTACTTCCGTTCGATGTGGGCAATAACGTTAACTTTCATGTACATGTCGCTGACGAAAGCTTTTTTATGTGTATGTATCATATCTGTTGTCCACTTTAACGAGACATTCAACTAATCCTTCAACCCTTCCTCTAGAATGCAGAATAATTTTGTAAATGATTTAATTGTTCCATTTAAACCTCGCCATCAGGTAAACTAACCACGGGAAACGAACCCGCGACCTCCAGGCCACAGACAAA
This sequence comes from Hymenopus coronatus, assembly GCA_030762935.1. Lineage (NCBI taxonomy): Eukaryota > Metazoa > Arthropoda > Insecta > Mantodea > Hymenopodidae > Hymenopus > Hymenopus coronatus. The sequence continues at coordinate 328,948,163 of CM060900.1, read as the reverse complement.
ACCATCTGAGACATCCCGCTAGGTTTCCACTGTTGTAACCGTGATGTCAAAAGTTCTGTCTTATTTTCAGGAAATCCAAGATTTTTGATTAGGTTGTTGAACTCCCCTTATGCCATCATGTGATGTGCTTGGAATGAATTCTGATGGCTGTTCATCTTCCGGAATCATTGCTACCTTCACCGTAGCTCAGAAAAGCATTTTCTGGGGATTAATTTTTATGGTGTTTAACTCCCACTTTTACTACATATGGCACCGCCGATGATGACGCTGATGATGCATGGAAAGAAAATGGAGCATCGATGGAATGCGACGTTGGGGAAAACCGGAGAACCCAGAGAAAACCCGCCCCTGCGCCGCTTTGTCCATCACAAATCCCACTTGCGGTCGTCTGGAATCAAACCCCGGTGAGAGGCTAGTGGTCTAATCCCTCGGCCACGACTCAGTATTCTGGGAATTCAGGAACAGAAACTTCGAAGTCATAAAGTCCATGATGAGTTGAGGGTGTACTAGGGCATACATTGTTTTATTCATGGAGACTCCTTTGTTTATAGCGGAACCATACAGTAGTATGATTGTTGAGTTCCCTCCAAATGTCATATAATGTCCTTTTCTATCCATCCGTGCATTGAGGTTGTATGCATGTATGCGGCATACCTACAGGGTTCATTTTAGCATTCTCTACCGAGCACTGCATGCGTACATAGTAGGTAGACAAGATATTGTGTTCCACTCAAAAATTCCATACCGAAAGTTCACCAGAAATACAACTTTTAAGGACCCATGAACCCAAAAAAGCTTTTGCATAACTAATAAACCGTAAAAGGTAGACTAAAACTTACTACATAAAAATTAAATATTGCCAAAACAAACAATACACACTTTTGTTGTGGAACTGACCACTTCCGAAATATTCCATATTGTTGGTGCCAATTTTAAAATACTTATAACATTCTTAAACAGAAAGACACCATCAGTGTTTATTTTGTATTAATCCTGAGCATGGAAAGGGAACAGAATTCCAATGTCAACCCCATAGCAACAGCTTCTCTAAATCAAGTATCGTTTTAGGCCAATATATTCCCCTATTTCCCTTCTTCTTTGAAGAAATTAAGAATAATATAATTTTACTAATATTTATCTCGATTAGCATGAAGTAGATAAAAGAATAATGTTTTGTAAGAAGTTCGTTTGTAGAACAGGCTCAGAAAGCCATGTGAATGACTCTCCGGATGTTTTTATTCTTTTTCCGTATCTTACATTCAAAATACAAGAAATAAGCTTTTTTTTTATAGAAAATCTAATTAAATATATCCTAGAATCATATGCTACTTCATCGCAAACGCAAATATAGCGGAGTTTATCTGCTTTATTTACACATTTAGGAGACATTCTTGTACTTGCCTATAAATAGTACATTACATATCATTATTTTTCAGCACGGTATTATTACATGATTAGGTACAGCCATGCACATGTTCATTATTTTATATTTTGCGTAATGGAAGATAAAGGCAACTATTAAAAACTTGAGCTAATCTGGGAATTTTAATGGCAGTTTCTAATTCAGTGGAACAGAATTAACAAAGTTTAGCTAATTTCATTTCCATAAAATTTTGTGTGTAGAAAATTGAATTCATTACTGTGTAATGAGCCGGAAATCATGTTAAGGGAACATTTTTAATACAATCAATGAAGGAACAAACATTTTGAACACCTTCTCAGATGCATCAATTTTGCAAGCATTATAAGCTTTGTGAACATGTAAAACGTTTTATAATTGGCTTCATTTAATTCCTTAAAATTCTTAATAAGTCTGGATAGGTAGAATCAGACTGAAAAATTCAATTCTGGGTCTCACTCTACCTATCCAACTCCTGTCCAACACATGGTTTCTGTGAGAAAACAGTTGTAGTTATCTTAATAAGTCTGTTTAATACAGCACTGGAGTGCGTGTTAATGTTTCGAAGTATAACTGTGACAATTTATTAATTTCATCCAATAAACTTTACTGAAAGAATTGCATTGTTTTATGTTGAAAAACAGCAACCTGATTCAGAAAAATGTTACAGTCACACGTAATGCATAGAAAGATTTGCTGGATTATATCTAAGTGAATAAAAGCAACAATGAATAAATGTACGGGCAGCAGAAAGGAAATTTTGCAGGGAAAGTTCCCAGGCCTAAGTTTAGGGTAGATACTTCTTCGGCATCCGCCAATTATTAAAAGTGAGGAAAATCTGAAGAGAAAAAAATTCAGTCTTTCAACGGAAAGCCTTTTCACGAGTACTTGACATAACAATCTTGACTATGGCGGTGGCTGCGTTCTGTAGCTCTTCAGCTTAATCAGCTAAAACGAAGATGGTTTGCTAGTTTGTGCTAACAGAACAACGTCAGAGAAAGTAACTATTAGCAACATAAATTTACTCAGATAAATATCTAGACTAGACAATTTTGTTAAAGCATGCAAGTTTATGAAAAGAATAAAAATTGTATGCCTTACTTTCTCTGCTTTATTTTTGTATACCTCTATAAAAACTACTATCACAAAAACTTGTTCTTCAATTTACTTTATGTTAATTGAGATAGAAGCTTTCGGAAATGACTTCATTACAGTGGGTACTTACATGGGGAATAAAGGAGACAGTAACGATAGTCAAATGTTTAAAAACCGCTATCTGCTCATCACACTTTTCATGGCCGCCCGAGAAACAACAGTACGATGGCAGCGCTACAAAGAAAAACCAATCAGTAAAAAACGGCCGATGTCATAAAAATCATTATTTTAAATAATGTCTGTGTTTTAAACACATCTGCATGATTTGTGATTGTATAAAATTACTTCCAAACAAAGAGAACCTCACGGCCTATTCCCGGAAAATTAAAGATAGGCTTTGCTGTAAATATTGTGGCAAACGTATTACGGTATCGTACTTAAAATTGTTATAATTTTGGAGAATATACCAAACACATGTTTCTTCATGTGGGATACTTTGGGGTAGCGAAAGTTTTTGTCACATTTTTGGCAGGTGCTGAAATTAGTTGCCTGTTTTGGTAATTTTTCGACTTTTGTTTCTTGTGTCATGTTGTCCACACCCATTTGTTTAGCCACACACCTACGCACGCCGTCCTTTTATAAAAAGGTTTTCTTTTATTTAGATGAACCCAATTTATCTATTACTGTTGAAACAGCGATAAACCTTAGCAGGTACTGAAATTAAATGCCTGGTTTGTTTGTCACTTCATGTTTGCTTTTGTGCCATTTTGTTCACACATGTACCGTACATACACAATCACGGACGTTATTCTGAAATTGGTTCTTTTTATTTATTTATATGAGCCCAAAGTATGTACTACCCGTGAATTGTCGAGGTTTACTGCTGCGATTAACCATATTCAGGTTCATTTTTTCAGCTCCCCATCGAGGTTAATTTATTTTGTAACAAGTACTTATACCATATAACCTAATTTTTCATGCTAAGTGCACCATTCTTGAAACTTATTTCTATTTGAACACCTGCATTAAAATGCAAATTATGTAATTAATTTCAAAATATTCCTTTTTATTTCATTTTAATCTGTTCTTATGTATTGTAAGAGTGTCACCCGTGCGCTACCGCTCTCACATTCGCCTTGGTATGTGAGTCAGCGGAATTTGAGACCTTAGAATGCTTAACAGCACAGCAAGTACGGCCCGTCGGTAACCACAACGTTTGGAACACGAGATGTCTCAGTTCTTTTCGGAGCTTCGACTTCTACAAGCTTCCAGAAAGTTCTGAGATGTCGTTTTCTAGCTATAAAAGAATGGCATATTGCTAGTCAGGCCGTGGTGAGGTAGCGAGTTGTGTGCTGAACTGCAGTAAGTCAGTGACTTGAATGTTAGGGCGCACGGGCGTGCAAGCCGTCAAATATCCACACGTCTAAACGCCGAGTGGAGTATTTTGCTGCAAATCTGACGCATGAGATTTCTGTAAATTTCAGGACTTATTTGAGCTATGGACTGTATCAATTTTCAGAATAGCACATCTGTTATGTTTTCCAGCCTATCATTACCTGTACTGTATTATTTGTATATATTAGCTCTAGATTCCTTCAAAGCCTGATAATCTAAAAAAATCGTGTTTCTTTCAGTCTAAAGTATCGTTCTCTTTACTGCCCCAGTTTCCCTTTCATAGCTGGAAACAGTATTCCAATCCATTTAGTCTCAGTCAATGGTTATAAACACTTCCGGACCAGTTTCTAAGATAGAACTTGCACAGTTTGTTTTTATTCGCATAAGTTCAACATGAACGCTTTCTCAGTCATCCATAGGGTATCCAGGGGACGACCTGGCTCTCCATTTGAGATGACACATGGTTTGAACCCCAAGCTAGCGTGATGGTCTCGAGGATAGAATACTAAATTGAGAGTGAAGACCAGCACCATGTATCTACACGCGAAACAAGTGATGGAGGACGCTACAGCAGCTGATACAAGATTGAGTGGAGTGGAAAATGCAGCAGGGACCATCCTCTACTGCAGGCGATAGATGCAGGAAGGTGTAAGCCAGCGAAAACCTAATAATTCAACAGACACGCTGTCAATATGTTCATTGACGCAATACATCTATGTTACAGAGATTAAAGCTATTGAAATAAAACAGAGACTTAACAATAACTTTCCTCACTCACCTAGTGTTTATAATCTCTATTAGATACGCCGCATTCCGTAGTGCTTGTGTTTCAGTTGCGTTATCCAAAATCGTAGTCTATAGTAGATTCCTTCGGTTAAATACTTTAAATACTTTTTTCAGTCGGAAAACAAAACTGGATAGATTCAAACATAATGAAATTTGTTACTTCATTTCTAAGTTTAACGTTTAGTATTTGCAACGTGTGAGTATATTGTGTTTGCATTAATGAAATAAAAACATATGTCATCTCTTGACGTTAATATTTTTCTAGCAAGCTACAAATTTTATCGATCCTAAGATTAATCTTTTGCAAAAGCTAATATTGTAAAGCCTCTTAGTAGCTGCATGGCTAACGATGCTGTTCTATGATACGTGCTTTAAATCTTTTCGTGTGAAATAGCTTTATTTTAGTTGAATTGTTTAGACTTAGTTGTGTTAGAGCACTACAGCTAATCCTTAGGCGTATATTACACTATTACATCTCTGTGTCCAGAAATTCGATCAAATAGATTTGGCAAAACCCTCTACAATGTCATATAGTATATTTGATCACATCTAGCTGTGATATACTTCTGTGATAAAAGTTACCACCTATCCAACTCTTGTGCTATACAAACTTGTGTAGAAAAAAAAACATTAACTAACAATAAAATATCTTCGGAATTACACTCAAATTCTCTCTCCACCAAAGCATATGAAGTTCTATTCTCTATTTCGTATCCCGATTGGTTGAATTAAAGACAACATCCTAAGGAAGTATAAGTTAATGACAAATGCTGATTTCAATTGAACTAATTGTTATAAAACAAGTGTACAGACTCTGCTTTGCACACCTGTGAAAGCTATGTTGTAACTTTGTGCAAAAAGAAGGTAGATTTAAAACTGTAGAGTCAGACTGAAAAATGAAATGTCATAGCTGACATGTTGCCACGGTAGCTCAGTAGCTAGAGCAAATGGACGGATACCAAGAAGTCCGTGGTTCGAATCTCGGATATGGCATCAGTGGCACATCCTGCCCTATACACGGCTAGTGTGGAAGAAACAGTTAATTCAGAATGATTGACGTAATGGTTGGTTAAACAATGAAATCCGGGACTAAAAGGGCTTACAACATTCTAAGTCGCCATTGGGGTATGTCAAATAGAGAGCTTCTTGTGGATTATCAGGATAAACAGTCATTTGGGGAATTTAATGTCGTGTCGGTATGTTGCCATGGTAGTTCAGTGATTAGAGCAGCTGGACGGGGCCCAGGAGTTTTCTGATTCAATTCCCGGCTATGGCACCTCATTTTTCAGTCAGATGGTACAGTTTCGAATCCTACCTTACACACGGCTAGCGTGGAAGAGAATGATTATTTCACAATTCCGAGTAACGTTGTTTATTGGGTGCAATATTCTATGCTGCTCACTTAGAGAATATGTTTTATCTCATTACACTTTCCTCAAAGGGATAGGGATAGGTTCTGAAAGGAACAGTGGTCAAAAACTGAAACTGCCTACTTATTGAAGCTGTAATACGTTTCATAGCAATTGTTTATAACGACAATATTTCTGAAACAAATTTTTATTATTCAGAAATTTGGATATGATCAATATTTAAGGAGTAATGTGAATCTACTTATATGTGCACCGTACTGCTACTCTGTGTATATATTATCACTCGTATCGCATTATAACTTTAAGAAACATGCTTGATGACTATGAAATTGTACTATTGTTTTAATTTCCAGTAACACTTCAATAAAATGTTTTATTTCGGATTTATTTATTATTAATTGCATTTCCCACAAAGAAAGATATAGAGCTAGAGTATGGAGAAGGGAAGAGTAGAAGGAAATTAATAATGAGAAACAGGGACTGAAAAAAATCTTCGCAGATAATGATATAGCGCCAGCGTAGCTGTGGGATTTGCTAATACCCAAGACATAAACGTATTTATTGATATTTTCAATAGAGTCATGCCTCTCTTATTTAGTAGAGTACTGACGTTTTCTTCCACCTTGTCGACAAAAATAAATAGATAAGGATAATTTTTACAAAGCATGTAATCAGTTTCATTCCTGGAAAAATGTTCTTAATCCTTTTGTACTTCGTGTTGCGTGAATGTTACTGTACGTCACGGAGGGACAATATAGGGATAGAATCAACATCATTTAGGGGGCGGGATGGAGGAGAACCCCGCTAAGACCTGTAGGGGACGTCACACATTGTAAGTCCAGACAGAAGACTCAATCCATGGTTAATGAAATGAATAATTGGAAGCAGTGGGTGTGTCTCGGAAAGGGTAGGGAGAGTAACGGAAAGCCCCAGAATCATTCGGAGACTTTGGGAGGAGCCTGACCTATGAAAGTATTCCGTCTTATAAAGTGGAGAATGAACTCTTATCCAGTAATTATAGAGTAAACGTAATATAAAATCACAGAGTATTCTACTGAACCAATTAGTCAACAATCAAAGTTCAGTTAGAATAAGGACTGCGGGCCTTCGCTGATAATATACGAGGAAAAAATAAGTATAACAACGTAGTCATTTTGAAACTAGAGCATATTGTGTAAATGTAGTATGAACAGCTAAGAGAAATAGCTTCCCGTGGCTGACTTACCAGACCCATGGGTTCTTCGAAGGTTTCCCCGGGTCACCCAGGGTTTCTTTCATCCCCCGAATTTCCTGTTCCTCAATGTCGTTTCCTGTCATTTCATTCATCCTTCATTTCTTCATTTCTTTCAGGGTTGGAAGTGTCGGCGATGGTGCTCGGTGTAGCGTGAGAAAAAATAATTCTTAAGGGGATTATCTCCGTCCCCCGCCGTCTCCGTCCGTTCTGTATTTACCATAGAGTAACATTTTATACACAGTCTTATAGAAACACAGACGATGCTAGTTGGTGCACATTCAATTGCCGAGCTGCAAAACCCCTTGCAAGCGGTGAGCTTATAGTCTGAAAACCTTGTAACCGTCTAAAACTCCCCTATTTCCTTTTGGGTAAAATGAGTAGTTTGGAAATGGTGATGTTGGTGGTGGTAATTGTATTGTCCATAATGGTGACGATTATGATAGGGATACTACATATTACTGCAAATAACGATCGAACAGGTATAAGGGCAGTAGTAAAATAACATTATTTGTTTGTTGACGACACTTTCAATCGTCAGATTACATGAGCACTGCCGTTGTGACAGAATTTTGTCTCGCAGAAGTTCTTTTACATGCAAGTAAATCTACTGATACGAGTCTGTCAGTTTTAAACGCATTTAAAACATCGGTTTGTTCCAGGTTTGAACCCGTGGTCTTGGTTTCAGCACCTAACCAACTGAGCCACAGCTCGACTAAGCACTGCAGTGATGATGATGATGATGGTGGCATTATTATAGTGATGATCCAATAATTGAATGTATACTGAAATGCTACCCTCATTATTCAAGCACCAACAGATGACCCCAACTTCCTATCTGCAGAAATAAACATACGTCACTGTCAGTACACTTCATCTGTATGGACACTTTCCATTATCAGAAAAAACATATGGCAGTTGCGTGAGTGTGAATGTTTTTAAACCGCGTCAATTTTTAGAGGAATGTTCTCGCACATATTAAATGTTAATTTTTAAAATTTTCAAATGTTTATGTCAAAATATAGCTAGGGGATGACGTTTACACTACATATCAGTTTCAAAAAAGTCTTTGAATCACTTATGTAAGGGATTTCCCATGTGATATCAACGGTTTCTCTTGCACCTATGCATTTGCTCTCAAATAGGTAGAATACAACAAAATCTTGAGTTAGATGCGTGATTACAATGCACCTAATGCATATGTCTTTATGCCCAAAATTGTATATGGAGGAACGATAAAGCCCAAAAAAATTAACCGTTTTAGGAGTTTAAAGACATCCATACTTCATTAAACTATTTCACTGCAAAAGAAAAGTTTATCATGAAATGCATAACCGTATAATGAAAACCAAAAATGTACAAGGTGCTAATTATATTAGCAGTAAATTATCAATAGAAACCGTTGCATTGGTGGAATTACGCAATTTTTGTTTAAATACGAGAACGCTAACACCAATCGCGTTATTTTTTCAGTTAACGGTTACTTTTATCTCCCATTCCCCCTCTCTTATAGTCTGCCTTGGCTATCCCTGCCGCCCTTCTACATAGCATTTCTCCATGAGTCTCTCGCCTTCTCTCACTTCTCTTCTAGTTTTCGCTCTTAAATTTCTCACTTCGTATCTCACTCCATCTCTAACCATCGCTCTTTCCGTCTCCCTCTATTTCCTCTTCTCTCACTGTGGTTCTCCCTCTATTTATATCTATCTGTACCTAATATACACACACTAATTTAAAAATCGACAGTAAAACTGTTTTTGTTTAATACCTTTACAGCTCAAATTAATGTATAGCTCGTATGTCCCTTGTGTTGGGCTTAGCATCTCGGAAAGTGGAATTACTCCTCTCATCAAGATAGATATTGGGTTAAAGCATTCCAATGTACACGATTAAGTTCAGCGAATGTAATTCCTCTGATTTCATTTCTTGTGTTTTTTTTTCTTTTTCTTTTTTTTTTTTTTTTTCTCCAACATGTGGGGACTATTTTGTACCCTCTGACCACTCTAAGAATAAAATGTTCTAGTAATGGGAAGTAAAAGGGCTATAATCTTAAACCACAGGCTGGCAGGTGGCCAAGGGTAGAGATGGAGTCGACTTGATCAAGAAGAAAGCTCCATTCAACTGGTATTCTCTGTCAAGTTAATGAAAAAACTGCGCAGAAAGTGTGGGCGCAACTATTGCCGATTACCCATTCTCCCTTCTGCTGCATGTCCATGTGACATCAGACACGCATGCGCATCGCAAGGTCTTTGTCAGTGGTAGGAGAGAGGGTATTGCAAGCGGCAGTGAGTGATCACAAAGATATGTATATTGTAAGAGTATATAAACTGAGAACAATTAACAGTAATATCAGAACCTTCAACACTTAAGTTCCCCTCCGGTAAGTGCCTTAGAGGACAGGCTAGGGAGTGTGTTTACAATGGTGCCACTTATTTGAGAAAACAAATACTTGTTCTCATCCTACATTCAGTCATGCAAGTGCGTATTATAACAATGTTAAAGGGGTGATGGAAAACTCTCCCTCCATCCCCACTTTTCTTACCATCTCCGACTTGACCGAACCGAAAAATGTTTTAATTACCTTGCGAAGCTATAAGTATGATAATGATACTTTTGATGATGGCAATAATAATAATAGTAATAATAACAATATAATAATAATAATAATAATAATAATAACTAATTCATGTAATTAATTAAAATATCCGTTTACTTTCAATTGTGTTAAGGTTCTCGAAAACTTATCTGTTCCTACGTAATATAATATAGGGCGGTTTTTTTTTAATACAGTTCCAGGTCCGGTTACTTTGTCCTGTTTTATCATTTTCCTAACATTTACTATGCTTTTCTGTTTTATTACCGTTTGCTTTTAGCTTGTAATACACACATACATATACACGAGTTGGATAGGTAGAGTCAGACTGAATAATTTGTTTTTTCTTTTTAAAAAAATACAGTTCCGGAGGCCTGTCAGGACTCCAGCGCTGTATTCCTTTTTTCTCTATTTTTGCAGTTTCCTATATTTCCTTAGTAGACCTTATAATGCTTAACGTTTTCCTTTTACATATACATACACAAACATAGACACCTTTACAAACACAGAAACACCCATGCCCAAGGCGGGACTCGAACCCACGATCCTGTGCACCACGAAGCGCCAATGTGAGACACTCTAGCAAGCGCGACCACCGGGATCGGCATAATAATTCAATGCCATAGCCGGGATTTGAACTACGGATCTCCCTGTCTTTAGCCGGTTGTATGCCGGCATGTTGCCATGGTAGCTCAGTGGCAATGGCAACATGCCGGCATACAACCGGCTAGAGACATGATAATCCGTGGTTCAAATCCCGGCTATGGCATTGCATTTTTCAGTCTGACTCTACCTATCCAACTCCTGTCCTACACACGGCTTGAGTGAAACAAAATTGAAAAACCAATACATATATACGTTTACAAACACACAAATACCCATGCTCAAGACGGAACCCCGAAGCCATGATCCCATGCGCCACGAAGCACCAAAGCGAGGCACTTTAGCGAGCGTGGCCATGTAGCCCGGCAGGTCGTTAAGACCTGACGGTTTAAAACTACCCAGACATTGCATACTTGGTCAAATACATATTTTACTCACGTTACTATATACAGAATGCCATGGGGCTTCATATGGCAAAATTCGCTGTTCATTTCATTTAATTTTTGTTATCAGGTTGGTAACACAGTTGACAGTTATTGTTATGGTCTGACAGTACACTCCTTCCAGTTCAGTTGCAATGTAGTGTTGGATAATTCAGTGGAAAATTTTATTCGAACAAACATATCTATTGAAATGTCTTCGGAATTACCGCTGAAAAGCGGGTGATATTTTAGTGAAGGGAGTGAAATCCGCTAGCTTAGCGAGGTTTTAACTTTTTAGGATATTTGAGGTTTAGCTTCTCAGACCAATTGTATTAAGTGAAACTCCATGTCTTTGTGAACATTGCAACATAACTGAAGCATATCTTTGACCAAGCACACAGTGTTTCCATTGATTTAAAGTAATCAAGTGTTTGTGCCCCACCCTACTTTCCTCCAAACTCGATAAGCATAGTATTTCAAAGGTGAACTTGTGATGTTTTGTAAAGCATTTGGAGAAAATAATTATCTATTATATTAGATATATGTGTAAACTGCTTTATTATAGCTATAATATATATCAAGTTTCACAACAGTAGATACTGTGGTTTTGAAGCGAAAACTATGATGCCATTATACACAGTGCATGACACTTTAAGGAAACTAAAAATAAAACAAATGTATAGAAATAGCTTTGTTAAGGCTTGTTGCAAATGTAAATAGGGCCATAACTAGCAAACATTGCTTAATTGCCAAAATATGAATAATACGGATAATAAGTGAACACATACTTACATACAAATTAATAAACATGAAAATCATGAAGACATATGATACCGTAAGAATTTAATTATTTATTTGTTTATTGAGATTCATTTATTAGGTTCAAACCTATAAAAATACTAGAATTTAATTCTTAGTTGAAGAGAAATTTTCTACACTAAAATTGTTCTATTTTTCATCCAATATTGAATTCACAGAAGAGGTGGCTTTTAAAATACGACCTACATGCACACTTTTTACGATGTTTGTCGTCCTCCGTGGTGTAATGGTTACCATGCTAACTTCATATACCCAAGGTCGAGGGTTCAAACCCGGCGGAGGACGATGGCTTTTTTCGGGCGTAAAAATCCTCAGCATGGCTTCCTTCGGAAGGGAAGTAAAGCCGTTGGTCCCATGTCGTAGATTTACGGCACGTAAAAGAACCTCAAGCCTGAACGAAAGGCCTCTGAGCAAAATTAAAGCGGTCTTTCATGCCCAATTTAGAATGGGACGCTGAGAACCATAGCAGTTAAAGAGCGTCCATAAATAACACGCCATTTTTTATTTTACGATGTTTGCTTAACATAATTTATTATCAAATGTAAATAATGTGCATACATCTTCCATAGAAGAACATTAGAGTATCAAACTTCACAATCTACATATATATATATATATATATATATATATATATATATATATATTTTTTATATTTTACTGCAGGATCAACGCCCTACGTTTCAATCTTTTGTATACCACTGAAACAGTTCTAGCTAAGCCATATCACGAAGAGATTTTTATCGTGCTCTTTCTGTCATTATCTCTCTTTCTCTCTCTTTCTATTTCTTAAGATCGTACAGCCTCTGTTATAGATCTGCAACAAACAGTTATGTCCTGGAGTATATCGTACTTTTGCTCTAAAGAACCTCTATCATAGTGGACAACATTTGTCTCAGGGTTGAAAGGTCTCATGCCCAAGTACTGGAGTTTTCCACACTGAAAACGAGACCTCAAATATCATTACTTGGCGTATTAAGTTGAATATCTCAGTCCAGATTTTCTTTCTACTTTAAGGAGATTCATAAGTCTAAATATAATGTTTGGCTGCAAATGACAGGTTACTTTTTTTCTTTTTTTGAATTGAGGAGCAATATTATACTTTTTATGGTGGTTCCTAAACAAGCCTATTCAACTTATTGATGAATATCCGCTGTATTAAAATAATTAGTATTATGAATATATCATAGATACCTAATAGAAACGAAAGAAAGCCACACGCCGTCGAAGTATAGTTTTGGTTCAGTGACACAATTTCACCATTTATCTTTTCTATAATTGCTAACCTGAATAAAAGGCTGTCACAAGTGTTAGGAATAAGTTACGTATAAATATACCTACCTACATAGGACATACCCTTTATTATTATTATTATTATTATTATTATTATTACTATTATTATTACTATTATTATTATTATTATTATTATTATTATATAATTACTTGATTATTTGAGTAGTGAAGCCCTTTACATGTTTTATGAAGCTCTATATTTTTACGGAAAACCTAATTTTGGCCTCTCAAATAGCCACCATATACAACATGCTGCATTAGTATAAGTACAGAGGAGGTATAGTTAGATAAGAAGTAAATTTTTGACCTTACCTCTACTTATGAAATTTAAGAAAACAATAACGCTTAAAAAATATAGTTATGAAAGCCTTGTATTGAAATTAATTCTCTTATGAAGTTGGTTTGTCTGTACCTACTCCATAATTTAGACAGTACAGGTGAAATTTGAAATGCTGTCAGATTTAAAAGGTCTTAGATTTATGCATGCTTTAAACTTTATTCATTTGTAATTATATTTAGTAATGAAAAGAATATATGTTTTAACGTGATCTACCCCTAATACAGAACATCCTATCTGTGGTTCCTGAATTTCATGTTTTTAAAAAATTGGAAACTTCTGGAAATGAATGCGTTGAAGCTGTCACAGAAGGAGACTAAAGTGCTGCATAAACTCTCTCTGTAAATGTTCATGATCTACTAAACCAAAGAAACGAATGTGGTGACCATTTCTCTTTCGGTATGTTCTATGTTTTGTTTTTGTCCTGGTATCCAGTAGGTAGTCCTCGGTGGTGTTCCACATTTTAGGCTAACCGCGTTCAATTGCGCATGCATTTAGTTCTCTGTCTGCTTTTCCTTTTCTCACTCCATATCTCTAAAACAGATAAGAGACACACTTCTACGAAGATCTATCGTAGCAGCATCAGTTATAGCAAACTAATTTGAATTCGAGACTCTCTTTCAATACTAATTGGGTATACATTTGGTTTGACAGTTGAATATAAATTTAAATATTCCTCTGCAGGCTCAGTTATCCTATTCATGATTTCCAGCAACGCTTTATGGCAACGTCATCAACTGGAATTACAAACACTCTTCTTCCATTTCAGAAGTCATTCTGATCATGTTTAAACATCAGGTAATGTAACTCCATGGCACGACTGTCCACAAGGGACCTTGGCCTATCTCCCGGCCGCTACATCCCCCATTTTGGCTCGAAGGCGTCATGAATGGGGTACAGTGCTGATCAGCACCTCGAGTCCCTCCCGGACGGTTAATGTAAACATTAGGTACTACTTAAAGTAGCTATAAGATATAACAGGCAATACAGTGTAATCATACATTAATAGAATTAAAGCAATCGCAATTTCCAAACGGAAGAGACTTTCCAGTCATTGCGCGTCATTTTTCTTTCAAGGATTAGATATTATATTCACCTGTTTCGGTCTCTATCAACCACCCACCTCTTACGAGGTATACCCAGATCTTTGTTTCCAGTTGGTCGATAATATTATTTTTGGTAATCATTAAAGCTATGAGAGTATAAACTGAAGCAGTAGCAGCATTTATGTTCCAAAAGACACAAGAACAGGCAAAAGTGCACATTACGGAGGGGCTCCCGCAACTGGGGCAGAGTACCATAAGAACGTGACCTCTAAGAGGGAGGAATGAGGAGAGACATTGGAAGAGGCACCAGATTCGGAATACAACGTGCACAAACGTGGAGGGGATGTCTAATGTTTTCAGATGGAACAAGCCAAAACTCATTCAAAACTCCCTAACCCCCAGAAGTCTCATGAAGAAGCCTACTCCCAGAGCACACGGAGATAGGTCATGAACAGCATGACCGAAGTTATAGAGAAACCTTCACAATGCGTATATCTTCCACCCAGCCGCAACCCTTTGAACAGCAGCGCTTGGTCTTTCAATCTTGAAACAGATGAAGATGAAGAAATGAGGACCGAGTAGAAGAGTAATTAAACTCCAATTTGCCTAAAGACTAGGGGAAATCACGAAAACCCAATGGTCAAAGATGGCAATCGCCGGGAATCGAACTAAGAGCTTCTCGAATGCAAGCCTTATGCGATATCGTGAAGCCATCCAGCTCTGTATTATGTTCTATGCTGAATATTGTCCCTAAGGAGTTGAGCAATTTAACAACTTGCCCTCATCGTGTCTTAGAATTCGGTCCAACATTTGATCTCCGTCATATTCAACCCTGTGTGAGCCTAAGTGAATTACTCGCCTTATTTAAGCGTCACAATCGCTTCCTCAGTGTCGCAGGACTGTAGTTAGCGGACATCGCGACTGTGGTTGCTAACACGTTTGGCTTTAATGTGATCTAGGTTTGATTGCATTTGTGTTCGTGTTAGTGTGATTTGTGTGTCTGTGTACAGTAAAATGGATGAAAGGAGAAAGAAATAAAAAAGAAACAGAGCAAACCAAAAGAGCTGAAGTTAAAGATAAAACTGTATTTTTTCTTTTGACACAACTTTTTCTACCCAGCACCATCTGTTTTTGTATTCATTTTGCATTCTTAAAACAAAAACTTATTTTTGCAACTTCCTTCTTGTTAATCACGAATTCATGATAAATGTTGACAGACATAAATTCAATCAACGTTTGGTAGTACTACTCAAAACCATGCCGGAGGCCAATATGACAGTCAACTGTTCTCTATTCTCCCGCTTTTGTTTTACATATCTATAGCTAACTTCAGGAGAAACAAATGCATTTGAAAGTGCATGGCGCAGTGCTGAAAAACTTAATGAGGTGACATAAATTGAAACAAATTAACCAATACCACAATTCTATTTCTTAACTATGCTACTTATTTGTTTAAAATTACATATTACATAGCTGTATAAAATAAAGAAACATTCACAAATATATTCAAAGAGTATTTAAAATAAACTGTTATTAGGGCAGTTAATATCTTGCACACCTGATAATCGCCAGGGCCATTCTTTCTTTCAAATAATATAAATTAATTAAACCTTATCATATAAAATATAGTTGTTTAAAATCTTCCCCATGGTATCCAGGTTACCTTACCCAAGTGAGAAACTTTTTATTGGAATTTTGAACTGTGATCACACACGCACGCATTAACATTAGCACGGAGATCAAATTCTATTTTACATTCAGGTAATTCAAAACGTGCAATTCTGCAAAACCCTGACACTGTTTTAATGTAATGCAATATTTCTCCTCTCAGCGGCAAAGACTATATATATCTATATATAGTATCTGTGTCTAGGTTGTTGATTTCACCTTAATAAGCCGTAGCTCATAGGAGAGGAGTGTAAGAAAATGAAGCCAGATACAAATAAGCAATAGCAGATAGAAAAATCAGCAAACATAAATAAATGTCTTTAAATTCATAATGTAACTCTGGGATGACTTATAATCTTTTTTATTGTTCTCTTTATACCTCGCCTTTAACTGCATGGTCCTATGGACAGTATTCACCTTGGGAACACGTATAAAGTGTACTGTTGTCCCTGGATTTCTAGTTATTCTTCATTAGATCACACACACAAACACACTCATTCATACTTCCAGACTCTGGGAGGGATAGAGGTAGAGAAAAATCCCACCCTCCAGTTGGGAATCGAACCCGGGAAACCTCACACAGCGGTGTTGTGATCTAGCGACTGAGCTACGGAGCTAGGCTGTAAAATATGATCAAAATATTGTAGGCCTTTCGGTTAAACTCATACCAAAACCCTAGATACATTCAGTTGGCGTCTAAGGAGGATAATAATTATGTAGAAGAGAACTCAAAGAAGAATTTCGTTTGCATGACTTGTGGAACAAAGCACAAGTATTCTTTAAAGCACAAAAGATCAAATATCTATGGCTTAAAGTGCGTAAAGCTGTTTCATGCTTATTGCATTCTCCAATTGGCAGCTTTTTTACCCCAAATTATAATGCTGCAGATTTGAGATCTCTTATTCTCAAAACTAACAATGATGATCATGAAGATGTTCATGACCATAATGATGATTATGGTCAGGACAATAATAATAAAAACAATAAAACAACGATAAGAATAACTTACAGAACCGCATAAAGACGGAGCTACCGCATTGCTCCTCATTTTTAAATACTGCATGACACACTGGTGTAGCATGCTTCTTTAAATTATTTGATATAATATGTAACTTACCAACGAAGCCGTTGATACTATACACGGAGAGAGCTACGTTTATCCGAGGAGCATTTCTTGAGTGATATTATAAAGCCACAAGCAAACACTAGAAAGTACAACATTTTATAAACACTGGATGATCTCAGCTACAGCTCTGCTTCGTTTCTGCTCAATTCACCGATTTTGGTGGTAAGAATAAGTAAATGTGAAGGTTGAGACCGACTAACCTACCGAGTCAAGAACTCAAAAATAATTTAGTATCATACGTCAGCTACAACTGTTTCATTCACAACTCAGTAACGCTACCACTTATATTAGGTCCGCTGTGGACAGTGCCCGATTCTGGCACATTATTGGGCTGGAAGCTCCATCTAGACTTTAGATCTACAACTCTTCAGGCGCTATTATTGGCACATATATAATACATTCAAGAAGAGACCTGCATGAAGACGAACTAAATCATCTACAAGATTTTCAAGATAATAATAGGCATGCACCAAATGTCAGCGGTAGCTCAAAAAGCTAATTTAACATTCAACCTCAACCCATGCCGTTGGTATAGCAAAAGAAAGGCAAGAATTCAAGTTGTCCAGTTCAAGAATGTCCAGTTTGGGCATGAGTGCCGGTGGAATATTACACTGATTCAGATATAAGAAACGCTGTCAGGGGTGGAAGCCAAGAATAATGAAACCAGCAGTGCTTTAGTGGCACATGCTAGACAATAATGTGAAGCATTAACCCCAGTATACTCCTTTCATCCTTTTCTAGGGCGAAGTGCAACACAAGTGCCAAGAATCGTGTATGGAGCGAAATAGAAAAATTGTAATTTTTAAAAACTTCGAAGGGATACCGCAACTTTCATTCAAAGCATTAGACACACTATAGTACCGCCGGGTACCAATAAGATAGAAATAACGACGATATAGAGGTTTTTACTTTCTCTAAATAGTACACGGTACATAGATATCGAGGGTATTGCACTCCACCCAAAAATGTGATACAGAGACATCTCCGGAAATACACGTTTTAGGGTACCTGTATAAAGAGACATTTTGGAAAAAGGTCCGTGTGTGTCCATTTGTCTCTGAACACCATAATTCAAAAAGCAAAAATTCGGTAAAATACCAAATTTAGTCTTCTAGGGATGCCACTCAAAGATTATGAGGGAAATGCCCAACCCCCCACATGGAAAAATGTTCAATCACTTTGATTTTCTCAAAAATGGCTCTAGCGACTTTGTTTAAAATGCCGTATATTACATATATTTGATGTAGAGAAAGTCATGTGAATGGAACACACCATATTTCTATCTATTCTAAGACTTTTAGTCTACTCCAGAGACTGTGACTCATTTTACTCCCAGAAGCCATCGATCTTTTAGGAAGTCATTTAATACTAGTATTTATTTTTATTCTGACATCATTGTAGAAAGCGCTGGTGGAAAATTCAGCGTATTACCAGTCGCACTGCAGCTTTAATTTTAACGCACCATTAGGTCTGAAATAATGGCCTTGTGAGTATGAGTGATACAATTTATAAGTGTCTGGCATAGTGTAACAAATAGTGGTCATTAACATGTAAATAGTGTGTGGCACTGAATCAAATTTAAGAGAGAGGAAATAGTGTACGAGGATTTTCCTCACTTTACAGTACGTTTTTCTAGTCATCGTCGCTTGGGAAGCATTTAAAGTATACGCATAGTTGCTTTCCAAACTTTTAATACAAGTTGAGACAACATACACATTAAGTTGCGTTATTGAGTAGCGAATATAACAAATTGAAACAGAGAGTAATATTAAAATCAATCATGACTACGTTCCAGGACTATATAGTCTTTGTGCTGCTCAGCTGGATTAACAATGAAAGCTCAAATCGTTTGAAACTGAGACACTAGTCTATCTCTATGGTTTGTCTCTGGTGACTTGCTTCTCGTTAATTGAAATTCTTTCAATCAAAAGTGAGGTTTTAGCGCAGTTTACGATTGTTGAATTTCTGAGGGCTCAATTTTGTGTTCGTAGCATGGAAAGAACATGGGCATATGAGCAGTGGACACCATCAGAGCCTATGAAATGTCATACTTCTGGTGATTAAGTTCACTCTTGGGGCACAAGTCAGACTCTGGAAACGTCAACGCTGGAAAAACGTTCTATATTTCACCGTGAGACAAAACCGTTTCAGTTTCTGAGTAAAGTTCCTCCGCAACATCTATTTCTCATTCGTTTATATTACCAGTTGGTCCAGGCTGAATGCATCCCATTCCAAAATTCTCAAATGGAGAAACATCCAATTCTGGCACCGGTGGACCTCTCTCTCTCTCCCTCTCTCTCTCTCTGTTTATAAAAATAACAATAAAAATTTGATGTTTTTCATTCACATGGCTTTCCCTACATATCTGCAAAAATTATTTTTAAAAAGCTTATTCTTTATTTGCTTCCTGCTAATCAAGAAAAAATTAGCAGAAAAGGACTTATTACTTGCCGGCATGTTAGTAGAACGGAAGTAAGGGAGTTCAAAAAGCTAAAGCGATAGTCAAAATCAATTTGCTATGGGATTGAACTTTCTTTGTTTGTATGGACAGAAGTTGACAAAGTACTGTATGAGTAAAGCATAAGTTTTAAAGCTGAAACCAATAACAGGGAATATCTCAAAAACTATCAACTCCACGTAAAAATGTACAGGACATAAATTGTGTGTTTTAACGAGTTGTACAATTTCTATTCTGTAAGTTTTTGTCTATCTCTTAAGGTTTACCAGTTATGCAAAATCCGCCAAATGAATCAAGGTGTCTTCAGGTGCTATTCCCAGAAAATTCAAGACAAATTTTATTTGTCATGAAAATATCTTTAATAAGAAATATTTTAATCAAAATCGTTACAAACATTTTTGAGAAAATCAAATTCTATGTAAAGCGTAGTGAGGGTTGAGGTATTTTATTGAAAATCTTATTCTCACATTCTTGAAATATACTGAACCAAAGTACTAAAAATACAGTTTTCTAAAAATGTTTTTTTTATTCAGAGGGTCTCAAAACACATATTTCCGGTGAAATCTTTGTATCGAATTTTGGGTGCAATACAAAATCTTCTGTATACATATGTGCATAATATGTGTAGAGAAAGTAAAACAAGGCCACAAATGAATCTTCAGTCAGCAAGAAGAGTTCTTAGAGAGTTTTAAACTCAGAACACCAAAAAGGTTGATCAATGTGCGTAGATAAACTTGGAGCAGGTGTATTCAAAAGGCAAGTATTAAACCACATAGCTGATTATAAAATTAAGGTATTAATGACAGTTCTACTAGACACAGGGAGCGGTTGTTGCAGCCATACATAGCCTGGGCCGGCCCCGGCCCCCGGGGTCGTTGGTGTGTTTGGTGTTGCTGTTCTGTGGCGAAAGGCCGTGGGTTAGTATCCCGATTTAGGTATGGTTGTTTCTTGTGTGTTTCTTTGTTTGTGTTCCATCTAAGCCATCCTTTCTTCCATGATATCCATTTAGGTCACGCTTGAAGGCCAATATGTGTGTAAAAAAACATGGCCTGCATGTCATTGACTCATGAAAATGTAGTACTAGAAGGCATAGGAGTAGTAGTAACAGAAATAGTAAAGTTCGTAGTAATACTAGTAGTAATAGATAAAGTATAAATAGCAGTAGTGGTAAGAGCTATGAGCTGGGGACCATCTTAAAACATTTGTGCAATTTAGAAAGCTCTAAATCTGACTTGCAATACGAATGGACCAAGCATACAGAGCTGGAACAAAATTGTGTGCCTGCGTCAGAGGCAACCCGCCGTTACTCTCACCAAAAATCGTTTTGAGGGCGTGATGCATCAAAGGGTTTGTTCATAATTTTGTATTCGGTAAATGCCTCGTGGATTGCGAATGTCATAATTTCTCCCCTATAATTTCTTTCAGGGTTTGTATTTATGTTGTAGGCTAATAGTGAATACATAACCAATTCATAATTATGGATTAAATAAATTAGACCGTTTAACAGCAGCAATCTCCCATTAAATATAATATAAGTTTATTTTATTAATCGCTTAGATATGTAACGGTGTTAGGAGTAGGCAGACGGAGGTGTACCAATAACTGAAGCACAACACCGCAAGTAGGTCTCAGTTACCCCTGTTTTACTTCCAAGAAGTCCCCTAGCAGGAAGGGATAAGGATTGACCTAAGGTACGACCAGATTCGGACGACGATGTGCACTAACAAGGTGATCATCAACGATTCTAACAACTCCTATGGTACCAATCCTGGTCCAACAAGCCCTATTTGCAACCTGGGCGTTCTGTGTCAAACCAATCTCATATAGGGGGCTCCAGCAGTCGCATTAAACATCAGGGAAAATCTTAGGAGATCCCAAATTACCTAATAGAGACGAAATATCTAATTAAATCGAACAAAAACTGAAAATATAAACTATTATTAGGAAAGTTTTCACTTGTGTTTGTTTGAGCGTGTGCGAAGGTGATGCGCCCGCGACCTTCGATATACTCCATCTGTCAATTTGTTTTTCGTGACATAACTCAAAACTCAAAAAAAAAAAAAATAAAAAAATAAAAAATAAAAAAATATGCATTATGGAGAGTTACAGGTAATGTAAACTACTTCCCCATATGCAATCTAATTCGATATTTTTTAGTTTATCAGAAACAGCTCTAATAAATTGAATTGAAATGTTATGTCGTTGATACACTGAAATAAGGAATAAAATGTATATATTTAATTTTGCAAATGGAAATTGCCTTAAATAAAATAAAAATTAGCTATATTCAACGTGCATGACATACATTATATAGAATTCCTCTAGCATTAAACATTTGTGAAATTTTACCTGCAGTTTTTTTTTTCGGTTTGTTCCTCATGCGGCGGTGCAAAGGGTATGTGGTGTAACGGCTGGCAAATACTATTAGTCAGCAATGAAAATGTTAAATATATAATTTCACCCTATATATAGAGTGGGCCACCCTGTATATATACACGGTGTTAATGAACTACACCGAAATAATTTGCGACATTGTGCACGTGACTGATATAAGTAATTTGAGATCGGCGATGCATGGTCCCCGGATAAACATAACGTAGCGTTAAAGTGTGATTATCAGGTGCTGATAAGTCGGTGTTAAAGCAATGCAGGTTCAAAAATGCAGGTAGAAATATCGATCTTTAGGAGCTCGTTACTAGGGTTCTCAAGATTTAATGTAGCAAAAATCTGTAAAATCTCGAACTAATCGCTTGACAGTACGACACTGATCATTTATTAGCTACGTTCTTGAGCTATGTAGCCTACTCTGGAAGCGTTGTTTCAACTGCTCTGGTGGCTTAATGCGTAACGCGGGAAGCTGCTATCACATAGGTTATGAATTCGATTCCTGGCATAGAGTAAATATTTTTATTATTATTTTTTTCATTCCAGACGAAGTGCCGCGATACGTGGCGTACTGGCACTTTAGAAACTTATAACCGTTACTTCGAAATTTCAATAAACAGGCCATAAGTCTTCTATCTCAGATTACTTATTTAAGAAATCTACATATCCTGTGAAAATATTTTGGTATAGTTCATTAGCACCTTGCCGCGTCACTGCTGTTCAAAGGGGAAGTGAATGTACCAGCAAATGAATTTTTACTGAGTACTGCTGCTATCTGCTCGCCAAGGCGTCCCGCTTTGGTGCTTCGTAGCGCTGGGGATCGTGGGTTCGAGTCCCGCCTTGGGCATGGGTGTTATATGTTTGTGTATATGTATATGTTTGTCCTGATCAGACTCCGGTACTGTATTTTTTTTAAAAAAAAAAAAAAAGGTCACGTGGTCGTCTGTAGTTTGAGTCAGTTATTTCAAACAAGTAACAACTGCAATGTACTCCAGCAAAGACTACACAGATATGATAATAATATATGGGGAGGCGCACCGGAATGCAGTTGAGGTCCGAAAATCATAATTTTTATTAAACTACTTAAGTAAATTTAAAACAAAACACAAAATCTCTTTTTAAAATTAATAAATATAAAGGCAATCAATGTAATATAAGTAGTAAATATTCACGACAATAACCTCTTACCCGAACGTTTTCCAACGAGACGTCTACCATCTGCGCATGTGTTTAGACGTACGCAGATGCGTTTAAGAATCGAGGGATCTTTCCAACTTCAACGTGCCGTGGAAAGAAGATCTTTTGGACCAAATCCCACGTAAGGTAAGCATAGTTTAATTAAGATAATGCGTACGTACACTTTAGAATAAACAATAATGTTACCTTGTTATTTCAATTTAGTTTGTATGTTTATTTGTATCTATTATAATAATATTCATGATAACATGATTAATATCATTTTCATTAATTTTATAAAAAACATAAGCTCTCAGCCACTAATAACTATTTCTCATTGTAAATAGGATAAGAAAGCTGCAGAAGACCTGGGGGTATCGAGGCCTTCGATACAAAGGATTCTAAAGGAACGAAAATGACATTTCTTTAAGCTGCACTTACACCAACAGCTACATGGAAACAATTTCCAGAATCAGGTATCGTTCTGCAGAGGTCTCTTAAATATGGTAAACGTAAATTCGAATTTCTTCGGACAGATTTATGGCGAGATGAATGTTATTTCGCCAATGATTCCACATAGACATAATGTATTTTACTAGGCTCCTGAAAATCCTTACCGACTACGACCACATCACATGCAAGCGCACTGGGATGTTAACGTATGGTGCGGCATTCTAAGAGACCGCATCATTGGACCAGTTTATTTAGCTCCCTGACTAACTGAGAGCTGGTAGGCTTTATTTGCAATTCCTGTAGAATGAGATGAACCCGGCTCATCTTCCAGAGAACATCCCCCTTTAGTTAGCTGTGAGGTACTGGTTTCAGCACGATGGTACACCACCCCATTATTGCAGAGGGGTTAGAGAATATCTCAACAATGTCTACCCCGAAAGGTGAATAGGTCGTGGTGGTTTAATTCGATGGCCAGAAATATCGCCTGATTTAAATCATTTGGATTTTTTCTTATTGGGATATATCAAAGCCAGAGTTTACGAAAACGGAAACGGAAAATCTAGATGTGTTAAAAGAAAGAATACGTCATGCTTACGCTCAGTACCTGCAGAAATGTTATCCCCTTTACTGACATGACTAGGCAAACTTTCAGCGTGCAAATTATCCGGGAGCAACTAACTTCAGCGAAGGACGGTTTGCGTGGGCCACCAGGACATTTTTGTTACCTCACCCAGCCATGGCTTTTCCATCTAGACCAATGTTCATTCTAACAAAAGATAAAGAAGATTTGTAACAAAAATGTCCTGCTGGTTGCCAGAGCTGTAGAATCATTATTATAATGCATCTCTTGTGTTCTTCAGCTGTGAATTGACAATTGTAGTGTTAGCTAATATTGTGTTTTCTTAAGCATTGTAAATTAAGAGCAGTATGACTATCAAATGTGTACACTATAAAAAATGTCCTTATTTTTATGGTGAGTTCACTTTAAAAACACGGAGGAAAAATTTAATTCTTCAAATTAAAAGAGTTCATGAGTGCGATTTAAACAATAAAATAAGCCAGAGTAAGCTCCGAAAATCTGTTGTGCCAAATGTAACAACACTATTGACTGGTTGGTTAAATAGGTCCCATCATATGTCATTTGAAGTTCTTGTAATATAGCGGGAACCTAAGAATAATACGGAAATTGCTACTTCAGTTTGACAAATTTATCAGGAATAAGCAAAAAGTCCAAACCGCTGTTAAATACTCGTCCTTAGAATCAGTGACTCGACCAGTGTCTCATGGACCAGATCTTACCATACGAACACTACCAGATGACAGGAATATGAAGATTCTGAAAGTTTATATGGCATTGGTTAATTATAAGAAAAGACTGACCCAGAATTTATGGAAAGTAATTACTACAAACGAACATTACCTTCTAGCACAGAACTATACTAATGATTGGTTCGTGATCTTGGGTTATTTAAAATTAAAGCTGAATTACTTGCTTCAGGATTAAAAGGCTGGTACTTCTTGCAAGAATGAAACCAATGGTTCTTCACATCGACGCCCAAAGGAATTTGAGCATTTACTTATTAAACAGGAAAGAATAATTTTACGCAATAATGAAGATTATTTTATGGAATCCATGAATGATGAACATAAACGAGAAGATTGGCGTTTGCTCAATGACTCCTCAAAATAGGTTTGAAAGTAGTCTTGCTGCTTTCCATACATTCCAGTAGTCCATGCAGTTGGTGTGAAGGAAAGTTTCGTGAACATGCATCTCTTGCTATTCAGTATCTGATACGATGACAACTTATGGTATAAATGGTGATATTTTTAATAGATAACTGTTTTACTTGCATCGAAACTTGGTTATACAAAGTTTGCTGTTTCTTGAACATGTAGAATAGCAAAGATAGAAATAATCATACATTACAATAGCTGGCTTAATGTAGTAATTAAATCCTGGTCAGCAAATTGTAGGTGCTGAAAAAATCAAACTAGGTTTAATTAAGACTTTTGTGAAAGCAATGAATCGTGACGGGAATGCATCTCTCTTCTTGAACCCTAAGTTCCCAAAGATCAGTGAAGTGAAATTAAAAGAGGGAATATATTAATTGGTTCTGAAATTGGTGAACTTATCAAATATTTACAGTATTAAAACCCGGTGAATAGGAAAGAATGCGCTTCATGGTACTCCTTCAAAGTATTGTCATAAGCTATTTAGGAAATTACGTGTCTGACAATTACAGAGAATTTGTAAGTGAGCTACTTGAGAACTACACTGGCATGTAATATGTCTTTGAAAATACACACATGGGACTCCCATCTTGATTTATTCTCTGAGAATTCCGAAGCTGTCAACGACGCAAATGGCGAGCTGAAACGGAAACACGCTATTAGGGAAATACGACACCAAAAATGTTGGCACACCACTGTTAAACACTCGAGAGATATTCCTCAAGCAAAGTACGGTCGAAGATATACTTTGCGCACATTTCAACACGTCTCAAGCTATGGTGTTAAACTTATTAATGCGCATAATTAACAATAATGTTACTTATGTGATTCTTAAAATGATGTGGATGACAGAAAAGTTCTGCAACATTATTTGACATCAGCACACAAATCTCAATAAAATCCCCGCTTGTATTTCTTGTTGTCTAGTATAATTATGGACCTAAACTTCAAACAGCTGAGTGACGTCTTGTCGAAACAGTATTTTGTTAACGTCGTTTTTTTTTTCTAAATAAAGTCATTTTGCGGTGAATCAGGTATAGCAAAATTTGTTTTAATGAACAATTGTAGAAATTATATGAAGGTAAACGGCACTGTATGGTGGAAGTTCTCCAAATTTCATGTCTGATTTTTCAGGCATACCAGCCATATAGAGAAGGCGACTTTATAAAAGATCCTTGGCGAATGCTGGTGTGACTGTCTGGGTTACCCATCAATAATAACTGGTAATACCACTCATCGGATCCACCATCTTACAGTCGAATATCCACTTGAATTGTGTGTAATTTTGTGAGGTTCATGACTAAAAGTGTGTGCTGAAGAGATAAGCTTCTCAGAGAGGTTTTTGGTAGTGTTAAATTCTTTAGTTTTTAACGCAGTTCCTCCTTTTTCTTAGTGGTATTTAATGGCCGTTTTTACTGCATATGGCTCCGCAGACAATGACACTGATGGTTCATGGAACGATGATAGAGAACCGGTGCAATGCGATTTGGGGTAAATCGTAGAACCCGGAGAAAAGGCGCCCCTGCGCCGCTTTGTGTATCATAGATCCCACATGTAGTCGCCTGGGATCGAACCTGGACTGCCTTGGTGAGAAGTGAGTGGTCTAACCACTTGACCACGGCGCGGCCAACGCAGTTTCTTGGAATTAATTTACGAATTCATTAGGTATTCCACAATACGCTTAAAGGACTACCGTTTGAAGAAGAAGAAAATATCCTATTAATTAGTCGACGTGTTTCTTTTTTTTCTTTCTTTCTCCATGTTTTTCTTTGTTTTCCCTCCTCATGTGTACGACTTACAAACCACCGTCTGGGGTCAGATGCCTGTTGAGCAGCCCGAGTGGGTCATCAGCCCGATGCCTGTATGAAAGTTAGGAAGTGAATGAAACGAAATGATGGTGAAATGGATGACAGGAAAGATGATTATGCAGCATTTGGTGGAATGAATGAACTAGGAAGGCAGGGGACGTCACTTCTTCCACCACAAATCCCACGTGTGGTCCCCTGGCTGCCTAGGTGAGAGGTGAACGGTTTAACCTCTGGGCCGCGGCGACTCCAGTAAGTGCTTCTAATTTTGTTAAATGGTAGTTGTTTGGTGATTATCAAATAGAGCTTGAATTATACATATAATGTATAATGTTCAATTATACATATAATCGAAAGTGTACATATTTGTACGTGTATGTCGAAAATTCTGTGACGTACAAGTCTCTTACACACGCTAATTTTAATCACTCATTAATTTAACTGTACATGGCAAAAATCAGCAACGATATTTTAAAACAAGCTCAAACTGGCAGACATATTCGTTTAGCTTAGTACATTACATGAATATATTCATTTTATTTTGTTTGATTTAAAGACATTCAACACCACCTATAGTAACAGGCTTGACTTCTGGCTCCGCAGAAAACAAAATGGGCATTATAGTTAAGCAGTGTGTGATAGAGAGACTGTTATAGCTTTTACGGAATTCAGTGAAAATGAAATATGTTTGAGTGGCTGAATTAGGAAAAAGGTTTATAGTGTGTTTTAGACACTGGGATTTAAATAGTGCGTACCTTATTACATGGGAAATTATAAAAATGCAGCAAAGTATCTGTGTTCAAGTTCCCTTAGGTTTTTAATTTGAAGTAACAAAGGCTATCTTCCATTAGAAAGAGCATTGTTCCCCAACCAGAAACGCAGAAGCAAGTTGACTAATATTTGCTAATAGAAAACAAATTAAATACGCAGACAAAATATATAACTTAATCATTGTCCATTTTCTCATTTCTTCAGGTCACATATATGCTTGTTCTTTTGCGACTATCATAATTTGTAATACATTTATGTGTATCTATGCAAGTGTAATGTATCAATTTTCTAAACTTAATTTCTAGACAGATAGTTAACCGGATATATAGGCTTTAAAAGCGACATTGTTTGATATACAAATATGTAAATATGTGGCATGTGTTAGGTTACATATGGCCTAACCTAACCAAACAAATATTATTTTCCACTGAGGAATAAATAAATGTTTGCGGGCTACTAGTTTATTTTTAAATTTATATCTGACTTTTAAAATTGTAATTTTTCTATAGTCCTGAAAGTATCTTTCTAACTATGTTAAATTTGAAGGTTAGTGGTGTTTATTATCAGTGTTTTTGAAGTTTAGAACAATCATATTGTTCAATTGTATTACATTATTTGCGGAATAAGAATAATAGAAGCAAATCGTATAGAATGACTAAACCAGGCATGATGGGCTCGAAAATTAATTAAGTGGAACTTTCTAGTCACGCCACTTCCAGATAAAAGTCACCCGGTGCTAAACGCGAATGTCCACACAATTCTCCCAGCGAAGTCACCAGTGACATACGTAATTTTAATCTCTTTTATATTAAACTGAATAAAGAATTATATGGTTTCAAGGATATGAATGAAAGGAATATAGCACGTTTGATAAATATACTAATTTTAGCGACCATAGAGCGTATATTGCCATCGTCACAGGATTTTTGAGACAATGTGAGTGCTTCATTCACCGACGTTGTGGCGCCGCCTTAAAGCATACAAAACGATTCATTGACTTCAAATTAAATTACTATAATCTAAACATTATTATCTAAACAGAATGTACTTTTGTGCTCATTAAAGCAGTTAGAATAGTTTTTATTTGAACGAGTTAAATTGAGTTTCTGCCATTTTGGAAAAAGCAGATCAAGTCATCAAATCTTCCGAGCGCACTAAAAAGACTTCAGTCGCCATTAGAGCTTTCGTATGTTGTTTACATCATTTGCTAATAGCATAACACCTTAAACTAACATATTAGCATTTACTTAATTTTTCAAATAATATTTTGAGGGCAAAACGCAGATCTCGCAGTTATGGAACCACTGCAAACTGGTCAGAACAGCTTTCAAATTGTCAGTAAAACGGGTTAATATAGCCGTTATATTGGATAATTTGGTAATAAAACAAGGAATAAGCTGTAATGAAAGAAGGAATATATATATACTATACACCTGTTGACAATATAGGGTCCAATATTAGCAGGATACATACAAAATTATTAACAGAAAACCTCTCTGTATGAAGTAGTGAAGCAAGTAGAGATAATTATATATTCGGTTTGTATATTAGTTGGTATAAACGTGAATCTGGTAGTCAAGCAACAAATAAAAATTAAATGAAAATATTAAAGAAAAATAAACATGTTATTTAGACCACTAAAGAAGCAAATAAATGAGTGAATAAGTGTATTTATTTAAATACTATCATACATACACTGAACTTCATCAATCGCACGGGTATTTTTGTAATATAAAAATATAAGTAGTATTAAAAACCAAAATGAAAATAATGAACATGAAAACAAAAACACAAACATACTTAAATATATCATCTTAAACTTACAAACATGGTAAACCGTATTCCGATGCATCAGTGTATCTTATTATTGTAAACAAATGCACTTAAGAGAGATAAATACACTTTACTCTAACACCATAACAAAGCAATGTCTGGAAAGGATGCTATAGAAATATATAAAAAATCATAATCACTTTTTAGTTCTTATTGCCCCCCCCCCCCTCTTCCCTGCTCTCAGTCGTCTTAGATCTCAGCTAACTCGCGTTAAGCTGAAATTTACCTATCCCCTGTACGTCTTCCAGTAACGTCCTACATGCTCCTAGAATTCCATTCGCGGTGGTAAAAAATTGCGGTTAATGGCGGCCTGCCGACCACATGTGGTGCGGATCTTCTCCGGGTTTTCCAGTTTTCCCCGGCCATCGCATTCCACGGGTGCTCCATCTACGATGCATGTATCATGCATGGGTGGTATTGCCGTATGTAGGAAAAGCGGGAGTTAAACATTAGAAAAACTTCGCGGTTAAAGCTTTTCCTCCGTTCCTCCATACCCCTATGATTTGAGTCGACGACTCTTCCTCCCCGCCAACGAGGCATATTCTCATACCATTCTCGTAATTGAAAACTTAAGTGACAATTTATGTGGAGTGTATAATGTGAAAAGTTGACCCAACCACAAATTGAGATAGTGAATTGTAGAATTTATAATTTCAGTATTAAAACAAAACGGAGTGTATTTATGAGTCTTATGTGCCATCAAGTTGGGTAAAACAAAAAGGAGAGGAACGAAGAAGACAAAATTTGGAATAAATGAATTTGAAATAAAGGTGTAATTTGCTGATTCATTGATACACTCTTATTTTATCTGTTACACAAATTCGGTATATTGTCTTCTTTCAAATAGTACTAGACAGAAAATTTATATGTCCTAAAATGTTCAAAATATATATAGGATATACCCTGAAATGCCAAAATATGCAATTATATCCAAAATAAATACAAATATACATATATCACAAAAATCTCAAAATAAGCAAATATGTATTATAACATGTATTTTAATGATATTTCTTTCGAAATGCAAATATGTATAATAACCTGTTGAATATGATAATTAAATAAAAACAAGCATCTATATGCAAACTTTATAAGCAACATCACTTACATTTATGAATGTCAGTGAAGCGAAGGTTAGTAAGAATGTGTCCTCATTGTTGTTGCAAAAGAATGTGTAAATATAACTTGCAGTAAGGTAATGGTGTATCTTTGTGAAACCTAAACAGGGTGAGTGACTGACAGATGTTTCACATGGCTCCCAGGCTTATCATGGGGTAATCCCAGGAAGCTTCTCTGTACTTGCTTGATTCTGCCTTTACCACAGCGCAGGGGATTAGAGATCTGACAGATGCTACGGCTAGTGCGGCGTCCATGTTAAGCTTTAGGAGACGTGACGTAGCCATCGGTCTCCAGCGTGCAATTGCACACTGTTTTCTATAAAACATGTCGAGGTAACCGTGGCAACGTGTAGAGCGAATTGGATAAATACGCTTCAAGAGAAACAAAAACGTACAAGTACAGATTAGAAAAGAAATTCTAGTGAAAAATGCAGTAGTGAAGAAGAATTAATTGGTCGTGTAGTGCTTCTCAGATTTCCTTCAGATCGAATAAATTTCTTATTTCTCTGGATTGATATATAACTGAAGGTAAATAATAGGCACGGATGTTGTTACACTAGGTGGCCCAACTGCCCCGTATTTGGTATTTGCAGATAACCCTTCGAGCGTCTTGCAGAACTCAACGGGGCTACATCAAGTCAATACAGGGCTATGGAAAATGGCTTGAGAGACTTTGTTTATCCCTCATGCTTATAAACGCAGGCGGTGAGCGGGTCGCGCTCATTGGGAGAGGTGAAACGATGGTTGCTGTTTTAAGGGACAATGCAGTGAATTTTAAAATGTCTATACTTCTGTTCAGATTTATCTGAAATTTTTACTGTGATTGTATTGTTATTATGTTAATATAAGTGCCTAATTTAATTAAAAATTTAGTATATATGAATTTTTCATACGTTTTATTATGTAAATATGTACATAATCAAAATGGTCCATACGTCTCAACCTTTGAGACAATTGGGTGGAATTTTCCGAATTGGAGCTTTGAATCTCACAAAACAACCTTAAAGAGGGATATTTATATGACTTTGATTAATGAGTCAACATAAAAAAAATAAGACATTTTAATTTCAAAAATTAATCATTTTTACATATAAATATATTTTTTGAAACATTGCCCATTTTAATATTACAATGGAATGTTCCAGAAATTCTGGGACATTTTAGCTACATTTAAACAGAAACTGAGACGCGTGGAACATTTAGAACGTGTGTAAATATCGTTTTGAGAAAAACGCTGTTCAATGAAATAGTATGCTATGAAGCAAATGTATTGTGCGATATGTATAGCTCGAAGCAAAGGGAGTGCAGTTAAATGTTGATTTTCTATAGATGCCGGAAACTTCCAACAACTATTTGTAATAAAAAAACAATTTTAGAGTTTTTTGATCGATTGTAGTCAACATTTCACTCCCAGTGTCGCTTAACTTAAATTGTCCCGTTAAGTTCTGCAACTATTTTAACGCACGTACACGTCAAGTACGGGGAAGTTGAGCCACCTGGTAAATAAATAGGTAAATTCAGTAATTCCAAAACATCATCAAACAACTCTAAAAATGGATGAATAAATAGCAGATATTTTGGTCGTCCAAAAAGGGGGCGGTATTTTTGTCCCCAGGGCCACAGTAAACCTTGGCTATGAATTCCTTATCGGCATGCGACTTTCTCTCGCCACCACAGAGCTCTCTACATTGTTAAAATCAGAGGTGGAAATGTGTACCCGTCAAATTCTTTATTAAACCAATTTAATGAGTAAATAGACGTTTCTCGGGAGAAACCGTTACAGTTGCAAAGAATGCTTTCATTCTGTTGTTCGAATGTCTTTAGAAAATGCACTTATTCTTAAGTATTATGATGAAACAAAATAATTTTCCTCTGTTGGTATATTGAGTGTATCTTATGAACCCGTTTGTATTGATTACATTAATATATTTTTGGTTTACATTGAGGGACTGCTTCATTAAGTTAAAGTGAAGATACCTATATGTTATATGCATTTTACATTTAGGTAGTTAATTACATTTAGATGGAGCTACGTTTGATTGGCAGTCATGAAGAAACTTTTATATATTATATACATTTTACATTTAGATGGAGTTAAGTATAATTGGATCTAAGTGAAATTTTGGTTTTAATAAGTATAAAATCAGTGCAGACGCTTTACAGAGTAGCGATATGAAAGCGAAAATTTTATTTCTGTTATATATGTTTTATTCTTTGTAGCGTAATGTCCTTTAACCTTGTAGGCCACATGGGATGAAGGATGAATGAAGAGGTGAAATGATTCTCAAAGGAAGCCGGGGTTCATAGAGATTGGAGTTATCCAACATTTGTCTTCTCAGGATAAGGGAAAACTCCGGAAAACACAAATTTTTTCGCATAACTCGCCCCAATCTGGATTACAACTCAGGACCTCTTGAAAGTGAGACACACATGCTAACATCACACTATAGAGGCGGGCTTTATATATGATTTCAAAATATTAAATATTTTAAACATTCTAGTTCAGAACAGTTCCTAAAAGCTATACCTTAAAAGTTTTAAAGAATATCACTGATGGCAAAATGTTTCATGCTATGATTTATGCTATTCTGGCTAAATGGGAATCGTTAAAGAAAATATATTTATTAAGTTTGTGAAGCTGGTTATAAATATCTAACCTTACCTCCTTTAGCTGAACTGGAACTTTAGCAGACGGGACAGTTTACATGCTGAAAAATGTATTTTGTATAAAAATGTTAAGTGTAATCTTTAAACCCGACACTCTCAGTTTAACTATCGTTTTCGCCACATATCAATCATAAAAATATAAAAGTTTATATTACTGCGGTATAATATGCACATTATTACGGTATAAATGCATATTATGTATTTGTACTAAGCTGTAAATTCAACAATTTTGAAGAGATGTTTCAGCGTTTAACTTATCGATTTTTTATACTTCTTTCAAGGAGTTCCAGTGATTCCCTTCCCTTCCCAAAATCTTGAATTGTGCTCATTCGGGTCATAAGTTAACTTAGGAAGCACGGCTATTGCGATCTGATCTATCAGCTTATACAATTTCAGGAATGTAACCTGAAGTATGTAGGAAAAGCTATATTAACGTAAATATTTCTAATTTGTGATAAGAAAGTTGAACTCTAAAATGAAAGGAATTTACAATTGCTATTGTTAAAAGGTTTGGGCATTAATACGGTACATTAGGCTAATACAGTAGAAAATAACACTGACTGAAAATAAAGTTGTTACACATGTTGAAAGATATACATATAACACACCCTTATATCCTTCATGTCTTTGTAAGCCCGCATTAGCTCACTGGAAATGTAAAAGTTTTGTGTAATCAAATTTCTCTTTGAAACTAAACTTGCATTTTAATGATTGTTTCTGTCAAAATACATGAATTATACTTAAAATTATGCAGAAATATAAAAGTTTGTAGCTGGTGTAGAAAGGCAACAGAATCTAATCGGAATTTATATATGGGAAAGGCTTATGAATGAAACAACGTTTTAAACAGTTAAATTATATGCGCATATTCCAATGATTAGCTTTACGCCCAAAACCTGAACCAAAGCTTTTAATTTGTGTAGTAATAGGTCATTTCCACTTTCAGGATGGTTTTCCAAATGCAATTGAAGGCATTTAGAAAGTAGCGTTGTAATATCGATTGTGCGAGGGAAACCATCATGATTGAATGTTAAATATATTATCTCATTTATGACGTTAATTATATTCTTTGTGGTACGCTGATCTAATTAGTCACAAACTGTAATAGTTCAATTTGGCATTAAATTAGAGTTTCAGTCTATGCCGTCACATTGGAATAATTGTGTATTTATGCGCTTCATCGGACTCCAAATAAAACAAATGCCTGCTTCAATATGTATCTTCACAGTTTGTTATAGCTAATATAATAAAACTAATTTAAATATTTTCTGTGCTTGTTTTGCTATATAAAACGTTGACTTTTGTTCTAAAATTACTATAAATATATTACTCATGTGCTGGATAAATATTGCTTTTCTTATCAGTACATTCTATATGAAAGAAAAAATAACACGATTTTTACATTTCAGAACCTAATTAAGTATTCACAATATTGGAACAAATCCAAAAATTGGTTTGCCAACACTGCCCGCGTTTCAATTTTTTTCTTGGTTACTGTTCGTTTTCCTGAAACTCCTTTTGGTTTCACCTATATATAAGGCTTATAGAAACAGATATTTTGATAAATTGCACATTGATGTGTATGAACTTTAGTGTATAATTTTTTTTTCCTTCACCTAATATAGCTTTCTACCTAATGTTTTTTTTTTTCATGATTTTAACTGCGCGGCGAAGTTAGCAACGTTTGTCAGTATAGACTACCGGTTTTGCTTCCACATTTTCACACCTCATTATGTGACCTGTTGGTGTAGGTGATGTGGGGTAATTTGCCTTGCAGAGAGCATTCAAACTCGGCTCCGATACAACATTACTTGGCCTGCCCACTCAAAGTCACACCCTCCGATCCGGGGTCTCAGGGAAAATAAATTCATATCTTATGGTGTTACCCTTTATGGAGATACCAACATACCTGAAAATACACTCCTCTTAATAATTGAAATTATAAGCCCACAAATGAAAAACTATTGAGTGGTATTGCTCATTACGCTGTCCTTAATTATCAATACAAATATCTGCATTAAAACTCCTAACAGAATATATATTCAGATTACTTAACACAAAAACCTTTTAAAATATACTTACGAATCTTTATGTGCATTTTGAATACCATACAGAACTTCGTAACATATAAACCTCTTCAAGTTAAACAGAACATGTTTGAAAATAAAACTAATTTTAACTTAAAATGTTCGTCACATGATCCTAATTATTGAAAATGTTTACAAAGAATGTACTTGTCGGTAATAAATATGAAATTTAATAATTAATAAATTGTATGAAGAATTTCAACTTTTAATTGGAAAAAAATTAATAAAGGATCCACTTTCATTGTTATTTCCATTTGTATTGTTGGAACATACACCTACCACTACGTTTGAATGAGTTGAAATATAAAATCTGCCTCCAAGAAGTTTTTCCAGAACCGTTACAGTATGTATACTTGTCAGATGAAGTTCCTGCACAATTTTCTCTTTAGGGACATATCCCGGATGCTGGATCGGAAGGAGAGGTCCAATTACATGGCCTACCCGCTCCCCTAGTATAATACTCCTTGATTTTCTTGTGAGGATATATCATAGGCTTTGTAAAGGTACATGACTCAAGTTTCCAGCCAAGAAACACTTCTGACAAGGTTACTCACAGCGTTTAATGAGATTCCTGAGATTCGCGCTTTACTTGGTAAACTGCACATGGTTTAAGCCTGTACCGACAGTGGTCAGTGCTAATTTGGGCACCTTAACTTTACAGTAAATCTTATCGTGGCTTAATCTAAGCATGTGAAGCAAATGAACTAATTGCACTTATTATCATTTTGACACCTTCAAGAATGGATTAAATCGGGATTACTATGGAGACCACAAGTACCTTTTCTACAGTTGTTGTATTTCGACTCCTCTATAAGTTTTCAATTTGAGGATAACCTTCAACCGCTTGAAACATCTTGTACGCATTATGCCAATAAATAACAGGCTGTTCGAATCTACCCGTTTGAATCAGAGTACTCATGCATAATCAACAGCAGACCTCTGAACCCGGCCGGAGGGGGAACACGATAGCCAACATGTCACTGGGCGATGTCATATCAGAACTGTTTGTGTTTGTGCTGTAGGCCACATCGTTTAATCCTGACTTCTTATCCTCAATGCTGAAGCGTATAGCACACTGCAGGCATACACCTGTGAGTAAGTGAGTAAATCCGTGCTCTTTGGGGCGTAGCTAAACTGGAACAGCCTGATATACAACAATATTTAAACAACGTTAGCCAAGAAATATTTCAGTTTAGAATTCAAGTTTTGTGTGTAACACGTCTCCGTGGCATAGTTATGTGATAGACATTCGGAAAATTGTAGCTGCAAAATTTGAAAACTGTCTGCATTACTAGATAATATTAGGCTGAGAAAGTTTAAGATATGTTTGTACCATTGATAGAATTGTAGAAAATGCGTACAGTCATTATTATCCATAATTGCTCAAATGCTGTAAACTGGTATTTATTGGGTCTGAAATTATTAAATAAGGTAGCATCTAAGACACCTCTGAAATACAACACTTAGAATAAGAAGGTCATGTTATTGAGTTTGAAAATTATAGTTAATTCGTTGCAAATATGGCAATAATTTTTGTCCAAATTGTCCACCTTCTTTCTCAATACTTTTCATGCAAACCCTTAGATAGAATCCACAAATGCGGTAATAGTTGTCACCCTTCCTCAGTGTTACGAAATACATTTTGAATGGAATTTTTCAAATCATCCAAATTGCTTGGCGAAGTGAATTGCAACATATTCTTCATAATTCTCAATAAATAAAATAATATAATGTGGTGACTACGAAAGAGCGCGATGACCAGTTAGAAGTCCCACGTCGCTCATTCCACTCCGAGAATGTGTAACATTTACGAACCTTCAATTCAAATTGGATTAGAGCTCCATCTTGACAGAATGAATTGCTGCAAGTGGTTGTTTTACAGCTCAGGTACAACAAAGTTCTGCACATAACTAAAACAGCAGATATGCGTAACTTGGAGAAAATAGGGTCTTATCAATTAGGTATTTGAAACCCATTCCGGTTTTTTAATGGGAGTTTCCTTGTGGTGAGTAAATACATTACGGATTTAACATGTCCATTTAAGTTAAAACTTCCATTACCTGACCATAAAACTGACCAACAAAACACAGGATCTTCTTTGTTGCCATATTAAAAACCATAAAAGGAATTAGGCCTTTTATTCTAATAATATAATGCGTGAGTTAATTTTGGAGATGATTTTCCGATTGTATAGATGCACTCCTAGTTTACTGGGATTGAATTTTCCTACCAATGAATCTTAAAATTGATAGAATCTTGAAGTTTCCCTTTTCCAAGCATCTATGCTGTTCCATATTTATGAAAATTAATAGTAAAATAGAAATATGGATATCACCTTGATTTGAGTTATAGGTATCTGAGAAATATTTTTTAAAATTTGTTGTCAAAATTATAACCTAAATGTGATCAAAGTGACAGTAATAACATCTCTTATAGTTAAGTTATTAAACGTAATCTTGCGTGAGAAACTGCAAAATTATACTAGGAATTTATGTACAATGCTTCATTATTCAATACTTTAGGTGGCATAGTTCCAAAGCAAATGGGACATCTTCAGAGGAAAACCATAGTCTCGAGAAAAATGGGTTTAAAATACATAATATATAGGTACAATATAACTCATCAAATTTCTAATACATTCCATCTCCACGTGTATTGCCATCATGGCTTCAATACCAACAAAGAAAAAGGAAAATTGTGTCTCTAGCACAAAGGATCCTAATACTATATGGTTTTGTAGAAAAAAGCTATGCAAATTTTAGGTTTTGCACTTTTTTATTTTTAATATTTTTCTTAAAATAGTAGGTATTTTGTAAAATCTAAAGTCAAACAGTAGCACTATTAACTATAGGTAATACACAGCTTTATAATAATAATAATAATAATAATAATAATAATAATAATAATAATCATTTGGAAATAAATAAAGGAAACATCTGATTTTTAAACGTTTTCATTCTCAGTCACCTTATGAGGATTTACTACAAATCCTCAGTTAGTCAGTATTTATTTTCTTCACTATGGATGGTGCGTAAGCGACAGGACCGAGATGTTCCCCGTTTTATTAAGTTTTCGCAAACGTAGTTCACCTGGTAGGTGCGTATCAGGAAACCTCATACTAAAGTCATTATGAATTGTGTTAATGTCTTTGCAACGCGTCTACCCGAATTGAAGCATTGAAATTCTGTTTTCAGTATTAAAGAACGTTATACAACACTGATTGTGCCCAAAATAACAACAGTAAGAATATGTCTGACTGACGAATAAATGAATATAACGAAAACATGTAACCGGTAGGGTAGGAGATAGCTGCAACCACGCATCCCAAAGCCGGTATATAGGTTTCGATTTACGCTCCTTTACATGGTCACAAATTTTACGAGAAAACAAGGGCCGGAGGGAAGAAGAAAGAGCCTGTCCGCCTGTTTTTCCAGTGCTGTCAACCAAAGAAAGCATCTTTAAATCCCTCAGCTATTATGAGGCATAGATTATTTAATTTACCACAAACTAGCTGTAATGAAGACTAGGGAGCCGAGCGTCCAAGAAAACGTGCGCGCTTAGTAGCTGCTGGGATCGCAGCTCTTCCGCTCGCTCATGATTCTGAGTGGACACCAGTACTACCCAGAGACCAACTATCCTCTTTCCCACTCGCATCGAGATGCATGGTGACCTATCCTCGACCTTTTAAACTATGAAAGAGCATGCTGTTTTGAAACTGTTTCCTTAGGTAATACATTTTGTCCATAAAGTGTTCCGTTCTTGAGATAGTTTCTATTTTATTTTGTATAATATTGCAAAATACAATGACAGCAGGTTCACTTTACATTAAACAGGCTAAATTTTAACTCTCTCGCTTCTGCTGCAATGGAAAGGAATAAATAAATACTTCTGGCGTACAAATAAACAGAAAACAACTGGTTTTAACGTAACTTAAATATATTATGCACTATGAAACTGAGGAAGCCGTTACAATACTACGCAAAGTATTAATAGGAACATTTATTTTTAAAGGTAAATAAAATTCGAGAAGCCTAAGTTATACGATATGCTTACTTCCTTTGTGAACTATTAAAGGTTAATAATTAAAACAGGGCAAGAACAGAGTCAATGACAATTTCTTTGAATGTTCTCTAAACAGTCCAACAGGTCTATACTCCAAGCTATACCACAGTAGCTGCTTCCAGAATCTTGTTCCACCAGGTGAAGAATTTCTTCTTTTTCTTCTTATTCTTCTTGTGCAACCATTCTTTGGCAAAAAGTTTCAATATGAGGTGATTTGCGTGCATCGAGAGCTTTTTGTTAGATTAAAACAAAATCCTTTAATGTGATGCTCGTATATTTAGAAATGTTTCAAAAACAAGTCATAAGCGCAACAAATAAACAGCTGAAATGCGCTTACAGTGTTTCTATGTTGTGCAATTTTCGTGATCAACAATGTAGATTCAACTGAGACTAATTTCGAAAGCTATAGCAAGAATAAGAATTGTTTTAATTCAGAATGTATTTAAACTTAGGAAAACTATTTATCTTTCTATCACAGCTAAGAAATACTATTAAAAATGTTTTTTCTTAAAACATGCATTTATAATATAGTCAACATTAAGCCGTGTTTTTCTTTTTTCTCAACAAACTACTGAAAAAGCACAACTATACGGCATAGACCGGGACATGTTTAGGGCCTCTTAGCCGGCCGGCAGTGCTGCTTACTATGCGCGCTGAGCGGACGACAGAACGTCTGCAGTAAGTACATCAAACAGAGAAACAAAAGGTATACATTTAAAAATAAAAATACTCACACGTATTAATAATGTAACAGTATCACGTGACTTCCTTCCTTGTTTTTTGTGTGTTTTTTTTGCTAGTTCTGGAGTCTTGTCAGAATTCCGGCGTTATATTCCTGTTTTCTATGTCTTCCTTTTTTTTGCAGTTTCCTACAGTTTTCCTTTGTTTGCTGTTTTGTTTTCACTTACATATATACATTTACAAACATACAAACACCAATGCCCAAGGCGGGACCCAAACTCACGATCCTCTGCACCACGGAGACCAGCCGTCATTGTTCAAGCACGTCTGGCACCTGCTTAGGAAATGGGATGTTTACACGCAGCAGCTCCCACTGAGAAATGGAAAGAATCTCCTGATGAATGCTGTTTGTAAGTAGCTATGTAGTGTGTGGATTTGTTTGCTAAACATTCTCTTTAACCGCCACAAAAATAAAAATTGCCGGGGGTTATATCGGAGGAACGTTAGAGTCACTCGAAGATTCAGTGCGGACCTATGATTCATTGGAAAACAGAATACCGGTACCCCAATAGAGCCATTTTACTTAATACACACTGTATTGCATCAACTAACAAACACGTGCCACGTTTACAAGAGTTTATTTAACTCTACTGAAGCTTCGCACTACAATCTGACCTGGTAAGAGGCATAAAACCTGCTCTGCTGTATACTGATCTATGCTACGGAAAATATAAATGATATATGACCACAACAACAGGATGTGAAGAATTCTCTCAGTAGAAGCTAATGAAATAATACGGATACATGTAGAACTTTAAGGTCTTCAATGTATAAAGACACACAGATTCCCCACTAACTGGTTCATAAAGGAGGAAACCACAAGAATAAGCCCCAAGGCAGAGAGATACATCTCTGGGTTTCTACCAAGCCCACTTGTCATTTTGCCTTGGTCAACAGTGACATGGTAAAGCTGTGATACTAACTGTGAGCTTACCGCATGTACAGAACATCCAAACAAGGAGAAATCTAGTAATTCTAGCAGCTCTGTGTGATGTTCCCAAGCTTCATAAATCCGCATATCACAAATAAGTCCTGAAGTATTTTCTAGCATTCGTTCTGAATTGGCAGCCGGAGTCTGCATACGGTTACTTTCTGCAATAACCTGTTAACCTTCAGTCGTCATTATTTAAGTTTTGCGGTTATCCATTTTTAAGGGGAAAAGGTACATTAAAATGGAATAAATATCACATTTTATTGCTTAATTCGTACTTTCAAGAATCTTT
Source organism: Hymenopus coronatus (assembly GCA_030762935.1). Lineage (NCBI taxonomy): Eukaryota > Metazoa > Arthropoda > Insecta > Mantodea > Hymenopodidae > Hymenopus > Hymenopus coronatus. The sequence goes on along the minus strand of CM060900.1, from coordinate 328,906,476 downwards.
ATCAGGATATCAATACACTTTAAATCACTAGCTGATTTGAAAGTCCGAAATGAAATATATAATAAATGCATGCTGAGCAGTGTCACTTTTTGATTCTTGGATACCAATTGTTGTTTTCTTAATGCTTTAATTGTTTAATTCCAAATACTTTATTACCTAGCTAGAAAATGTATGCTTTCAGTCATAGGCTGCTATAATAAGGCTGTTTATTCATTTGTTTTCTGGTGCCAGAACCCTACACATGTTACTGTTTCATTGAACAATGGATGTTGTGAGAAAGGGTTCAGAAAGGCATGGAGGGCCTCTAAGAAAGGCAAAACTGTTTCTAAATACTGTAATACAGATCAATCCGAAAATGCCGATCCCCATGGTCGCTCTCGCTGAAGTGCCTGGCTTTGGTGCTTCGTGGCGAAGGGGATCGTGAGTTCGAGTTCCGCCTTGGGCATGGGTTTTTGTGTTTGTGTATGTGTAAGTGTGTGTATTAGAAGCAGAAAGCAAAAACGGCAATTAAATAGAAAAACAAAGGCATAGTTGGATAATAAGAAAAAAAGAAGAAAACAATAATTTCAAACATAGAGAAATAAGTTGTAATGGTGTAAGTTTTAGATTAGATAATGCAACTGCTGTAGATGGTGCCAGATCAAAGAGCAGTTTCAATAAACGTTTCTTCTAGAAAGAAGCTGTTTTCTACTCCGCCGCCACTTTGAAGATACTCTCTGAGGCTCTAATTGCTTGTTTAAAATTTCAGTACTGTGATAGAAGTGGTAGCGTAATATGTTTTGAAGGCTTTCGAGCCAGACAGGGAAGAGTATCAAAGTTAGAGTTGAAGTGGAGTAAATTTAGTGCTAAATATCCATTTCGTAATAAACGGAATGCAGAACAAGGGTTTGAAAACAACATTAATTTGTGGCATATGTTATGCATACCATTGAAAAAGGGTCAACATCTGGAAAAATATTACGTGAGTTCCAAACTGTGTCCAATTGGAAGCATAGAACTTATATACGAAAGCTGGACGGAGACTAAGGAGTGAGAAATTTGATGTGTTACGTAGACATGACATTATCTACCTATTCTGTAACTAACTATTCTCACAAAGCTTATTCTTTTATCTGCTTCTAAATAATCAAGATATACATAGAAGAAATATCCTCACTAGTTAACTCCTTATAAGTAAGGAGAATAATGGAAAACATTAGGCTAAAACAGGCATGGCGAACAGTGCTCGGTGGGTGTGATAGCTTTTCCCCTACTTTCCCTCTCTTCCAAAGCATACCGACCGGTTCAGTTGCGTGTTGACATGGCACGTATTGGTGTAGCTCTCAAAACAAGTAGTGAGTGCTTCACCTTCCACTTTAACCAAAGATCCAAAACGAATCTTCAACAGTGAATAAGCAAACAGGTACTCTTTCATTCTACACGACAATACGGTTCTCTGACTAATATGTTCTCAAGAATTACAGCTTATTACACACTTTAATATCAGAAGACGCTTTGAGTCCAAGCATAAATGTTCGTATGGAGATGATAAATTATCGGGGAGAGATAGACAAAAACGCTCATGACGAACTGAAGTCTAAAGTAAAATGTAGTCAAGATGATGCAAGGTACTCTGTTGTAAATATTACCGGGCTGTGCACGCTAGCTGCAAAATTGCTAGGGACGTGTCTGGGCCACTGAAAACTTTGCAGAATGTGAATTTCTGAAGAAATGCCTACTAACAGCTGCAGAAGAACTATGTCCCTCAATGGTAAATTTCTTCACAGCTATAAGATTATCTCGGGAAAATGTAGCAGAAAGAATAATGGAAATGGTCAATAACCTAAAGGAGCAATTATTAGCTAGACTTAAAACTAAACTTTTATTCGTTAGCTCTGGACGAAACTTCAGATCGGAAAGACAAAGCGCAAATGGCAGTTTTCATTAGAGGAATTAATTCTGCGTTTAATACCCTTAAGGACTTCCTAGACATGACATCATTAAAAGATTGCAAGAGCGGAGAACCTATTTTTGAAGAATGTCTACACATTATTAACAAATTTGAGCTTCCTTTGGAAAATTTGGTCTCTTGCAACAGATGGTGTGCCCTCTATAGTAGGGTAGGAACATGGACTTATAGGTAGATTAAGAAAGTATCTAACAGAGGAAGGTATTCCTCCAGGCGATGTTTTAGCAATCCATTGCATTATTCATCACGAGTCATTGTGTACGCAATCTGTCTCCATTGAAAAGGTTCAAATAATATGATCCATTCGAGAGGATTTCGTCATAGGAAATTCCAAGCCTTTCTTCAAGATATAGGTTCTGATTATTCTGACTTGACTGACTATAGCCATGTAAGATGGCTTAGTCGAGGTAATATGCTTAAGCGCTTTTTCGGCTTGCATAAAGAAATTGAGAAATCTTTGAAAACACAACAATTAGAATTTCAATAAGTATCTAATTATGAATAGATATGTCATCTAGCATTCTTGGTACTCTTAAATTCACATTTGAATGATTAGAACCTCAGTTTACAAGGAAAGGAAAACTTGATTGTTAACCTATTAGATAACGTGAAAGCGTTCATTACCAAACGAACACTGCGGAGTTGTCAAATGCAACACGGGGATTTTCATCACTTTAAACACCTACAGTTAGTATTGGTGGACAATAACAGTACTGTAAATAATAAATAAAAATTACTAATAAATTATCTTTGCCAAGAATTTCATATGAGATTTGCAGATCTAAAATTAATGAATTATGGATGGAGGCTTTTCAACAACCCTTTTCTGTGCAGCCATCAGAAAAAAAATGGTCATTTGCAATTAGAATTGATAGTTTTACAAAAAAAAATCAATTCTCTACGAACATTCGGCCTGTTAGATCTGGAGCTATATAAGCCAACTTTGCCAGAAATATTTTCCGAATCTTTATCGGTTTGCATACCGTCTCATAGAAACATTCGTATCAACGTATGTTTGTGAACAATTCTTTCCCAAGCTGAAAAATATAAAATAGCCAAACGTGCCCGCGTTACTGATAAGAACTTGGTATCTGTATTGCGTTTGTGTACCTCAAACATAAAGCACGACTTTGAAAAACTTGTGGAAAATAAAAGAATTCAACGAGCAAAACAAAGTGTATGCATGTAGGACAAACTGCCAAGAAACACACCATTTTGTATTATGTGAGTATTTTCATTATATTATGTTATATTTGCCAACATTACTATAAGAACTTGGTTCCTGTGTTACGTTTGCGTGTCTCAAACATGGAGCTTGACTTTGAGGAACTTGTGGAAATCAAAATATGTCAACGAGTAAAACAAAGTGTTTGAATGTAGGAAGAATTACCAAGCACATTAATTTATAATACGTTTTCATTATATGTTACGTAATGATAATTGCAATTATAATGCTTATAAACCATTGTTGGGAAAAAATAAATACGCCCTGTTCGTTGTGAAATAAATGTCCATAGAACAAATATAATAATAACATCCTTGATAATGTGTGATTTCAAATCAAAAAAATGTATTCACACCTGAAACTATAAACAGCCCTTCACTGCTAGAGAGAAACGGTTCCATCTGGCGCGTGTGTATGTATGAGCGCTAGTAACGACTACAGGTAAGGAGGGGTGGGTCAAATCCGTTCACACCTTGCGAATACCGTTCGCCATGCTTGGTCTAAAGCGGTAATCAAGTTTTTTAAAAGTTGTCGCTGAGTGAAGCAATTGAAATTCGGTTCTGTTTGCAAAGGTCAGAGATAAAAAAAAATAATCTGAAACAAAAGATAACTTCCCGTTTGAGAAAATTTAAGTAGTTGAAAATTGAAACAAGTGACAAAGAATATCTCGGAAACGGTTAAGCCTACAAAAAATGCATAACATAAATTGTGTGTTTTAACTATATCTTCATTTTTGTATAGTAAGATTCCGTCTATCCCTTACGGTTTACCAGTTATTCAACAATCAACCAGAATGAAGAGGTCTTCAGAGGTTCTTCCCAGAAAATCCAAAAAATAGGTACATTTCATTTGTCATGTATATATATTTAATATACGGTATTTTATTCCAAATCGTTTGAACCACTTTTGCTAAAAAAAAAAAAAATCGATTTTTTCCATGCAAAGGGCAGTTTGGGGTGGGGGGATTCTTCTGAAAAGCTTTGTATCGCATTATTGGAAGATACTAAACCTAAATATGCACACACACACACTCACACACTGACCTTTTTCTAAGAATTCTCTTTTTGGGTTTAGGGGTGTTTTTCCGTGAAATCCCCGTATCAAATTTTGGGTGAAATATAATACCTTCTCTATACACAGTGTGCATAATGCGTGTTGAGAAAGTAAAAATGAAAAGTAAGGAGGAAGATAATTACACTATTGAAACTCCAGATTATGGAGCAGGAACGCTTCAAGGAGTCAACACTAAGTAAAGCTTGAAATTCATTTTCCTGAAACCTTAATTTGTTCAAGTCTTAAATGCCTTTTCTCCGAAGCCATTCACCCCAAAACATTGAAGTATTTATATACTATTTATGTCTTATTTTAGCAGGATTTTGCATTTTTAGCTTTCTGCACCAATAACATTATTTTCATATGGAGAAAGGGTATAAAGTATGGTAATTATAAAAGAAACGTCTAAATACTACATTCTTAAGCACATAATAATAAATATAATAATAATAATAATAATAATAATAACAATACTTCTATTACTACTATTACTACTACTACTACTAATAATAATAATATAAAATAATAATAACAATACTTCTATTACTACTACTATTACTACTACTAATAATAATAATATAAAAATAATAATAATAATAATGATAATAATAATAACAATAATAACAACAACAGACACACGGAACCTTGGTCTACCGCCCAGCCGCTGTGTCCCCCATCTCGGTCCATGAGAGACGTCATGTATGGGGTACAGTAGTGGAAGGTGAGACGTGATCAGCGCCGGTTAATGCGGTCCTCATGACCCAGAACCACTACTTCTCTAACAAGTAGCTCCCCAATTGGGGGAGTGAAACTGAGTGCACCCCGGACCAGGTCTCCCAGCGGGGTAAAAATCACCGCTACTGGGAATCAAACCCAGACCTCCCGTTGGGTAAGCAGCCGCGCTACCGCCGCGCTAAGGAGACAACCGTTTTTAAACACCTTTCCCTAGAAAATGAGACTTTGTTTCTAAATAGTGTAAATGTAATTGGGAACGGTTTCATTTGTGTACTACTCGAATTTACATTTATTTAAAAAATGTACACGGAATGGACAAGTAGATAAGATAGGAGATACCTTCTCACTGGTCCGAGCTCAGCAAGTTCAGGAACGAATTTAGTGGCAGCAGCACAGGCGTCGGAAGGCAGTATGACTATTGCTTTTACTAAAAAATAAACACATATATATATAGTTTATGCTTAGAAATCAAGTAAACAGCCTGGTAGGAACTTCATATAGCATCCTTAGCGAACAGCAAAGCTCCAGAAGTGTGTTGGGAGGCGGTCGTCGTTATGAGAGAGACTCTCACGGTCACATGCTAGATATCTCATCCGGATCTCATACAAGTCTCTCTCTCATATATATATTTATATATATATATATATATATGCATATGTATATATATATAATATATATGTGTGTGTTTATATATAAAAAGCAATGCTTCTGATTCTTATAATCTATTTATTAACTGCAGAAGTAGAAAAATATTTCAGCAGTTCAATGAATATACAAAAATAATTTTATTTCAATGAGAATGTGTATTACGCGCATTCCCTCCTGTAGCGCAGAAAGAAACTCATATGTTCCATTCGCATGCCCTTCTCTACCAGTTCTACAAACAAACTTCTTACAAAAAAGTTGTTCTTCTTTCTACTCCAAGTTAATCGAGATAAGCTAAGCAGAAAGTTCTTATTACCTAGTTCGTTAAATTGGAGGGAACTAAGGGAATATACTATGCTAAACCAATATTCAAACGTTTTAAAAGCTGTGGCTATGTGATTGTCACATAAATTTGCTTCTTATCATGGCTAGGATTAAAACATAAGTAACATGGACACTTTCTGTTTGAGAAAAGTATAAATATTTTAAAATTTAAACTGATAATAAGGAATATCTCGGAAACAGCTCTACAACAAGAACGTAAATGATGAGATCTACATTTTTGTGTGTAAGTTTTTGTCCATCTCTTACGATTGACCAGTTAAGCAAAAGACCTTCAGAATGAAGAGGACTTCAGTGAAAATTCAAGACATACATTTTATTTGACATGTAAAAATATTTTAAAGGCGATAATTTAATCAAAATTGTTACATTCATTTTTATAACATTAACATTTTTGAAGGTAATTCAATGTAAGAGGTAGTCAGGGGTGAGGGAATCTGTTTGAAAACCTTTGTTTTGCATACCTGGGAGATTTAAAGATATTTCAAATTTGTTATTTAAAGGACTTTTTGAGTTTTGCTGTCTACAGACACATACACTCACACACAGAGAGACAGACACACTTCGCACTTACCTTTTGCTAATTTTGCATTTTTGTATTCAGAGGGTTTCAAAACACATATTTCCAATGAAATATCGGTATCGAATTTTTACATACGTGCAAGAGAAAGTAAAAAAAACAGAATAAGGAAATCACAAGTGGAATAAAAATCAAAAGTAAATGATGTTCTTGCATTAAAACATCATTATGACCACGTTCAATTTATGATTTCTATTTAAATATAAAAACACAGAACATAAAGGTGTAGCTTTGTTCAAGCATAATATTGACAAACAGCTATGGTTAATTTCTAAATCGTGTATGTATTTTCACTGGTCATGCGATATTAGGTAATGAATTAAATAGCTGCCTGCCTGTATGCAGTATTGAGCTAACCTGCATGCTTGCATCACTCGTGGGATTTCGTTCTGGTATACATTAAAGCAGAAGTAGTGGAGTGATGAGCATCAAGCTACATTTAATGAAATTCTGCACAGGATTTTAGACTTGTCATTCTCCTACCCGCTTTAGCTAAATCACTGGGACTTGATACATTCGAGTTCATGGAATCGTGCCGATATAATGAGCAGTGGCTTATGTTGGCAAGGAAATACCAAAATCGCCTCTGCCACGCCCTTACTCGTTTCCAGAATCAGACTTAATGTTTGTCCTACTGTCTCCTCTTGCTTCGCTCCTGAGCCAGAAGCCGACCTGTGTTCAATGGCTCATTTTTGAGTACCAGATCTTTGCGATCAAATCAATAAAAGACGGGCTTATACAGGACTAGAGAACGGGACGGCTCGGGCAACTTCATTTGTGGCCCACACTTGGAAGGCCGCAGGTTCAATTCCGACTTATCTGACCCACGGAGTTTTCCGGAAGTGTCCCTGGGTCCCCAGGCGATGGCATTCCTCAAATTTTCCTACATTACATTTCCTAAACATCTCCCTTTCATGGTGGAAGAATCTGGTGACTGTTTTCGGCGGATTGTGGCTGGATGGTGGAAGGTTATCTTGGTCGTAGTTGCCTTCGGGTTTGGGATTCCCTCTGGATGTCCGCCGGGAGGTTCGGAGAGAACGAGCAGGACCTAATGTGGCGTTCTAACTGCAACCGTTAGAGACCCCTGCATCCTTGCGTCCGTTGTCATCCGAATCTGATTGCCATTGGGTCTGTCCCCTTATCCCTCCCTCCCTGGAATCACGCAGGAGATAAAAACCGGAAGGGTTTACGTCCGGTGCTCTGCTCCAGTGTACTGGGGATCCCGTGTCAAACCTAATCTAGTTTATTCAGGGACTTGTATGGACCATGCATGCCTTACAGCTATTCAGGTAAAATATTGCCGTACTCCTCCGCTTC
>CM060900.1:328841131-328881131 GCA_030762935.1 Hymenopus coronatus | reverse complement strand
TGTTACACTAAGTCAAATAAACAACTACTGTTATCTTAAAGGGGAAGTACTCGCCTGGAAATCCAGCCTATTGCATTATTTCCTTTTTTCCGATTTTCTTTTTGTCTTGGCACATGGGGCTTTTATTTTAATGTTTCATTAGTTCTGTATCTCATTCCGCTCCGGATGTTTCTCCGAAACACATTTCTTCCAGCACGCCTCCTGCTAAGTGGTTTCTTTTTATGCGAACATTTCAGGCAATTTCTTTTCTCCTGTGATTTTTAGTATTGCCTTCCTTCATCCACTATTTTTCTGCCATTTTACGTGTTCTCTGTATTTACATTTCAGACCTTTCGCAAAGTTAAAATAAAATACACTAAGTCGCACCCACAGAGCTAATCACTTCCTTCATCGGTTCTCAGAATATGCTTCCATTTCTCTTATGAGTAGGAATACATGAAGACAGGTAACTAGAGGTACATTCAAAGTACCTAAATATGATCACATGATCCAGTAGTTCCTTCAAATTCCACCAATTTCCTAACATCTCTTTAGTATGCTAAACATAGTAATGTAATTAACTAGGTCTTGTGGACTTCCTTCAAATTTACTTTAGTCATATGTCAGTTCCATTACTTTTATATGGTACAAGACTAAGAAATGACAATTAATATGCATTAGAGCACGATATCCTAAATGTTATATAGTTGGTCCCTAGTGGAAGCCATCCTGATCCCAGCGTCCTAATTTCCTGTTACTTTTAAATAAATAGGTCACTAAATAACTAGGCTCACCAAAAACAGCTTAAAATATCCATGATCTAGTTCAATCAAAATGTTTGGAAATATATGGCATCCACCCTTTAGTAAAATGCCCTGAATCCTTGTTCAGTGTGCTAACATGTTTATACAAAACAGGAATTAAGTAGCTCGAGAACCAACATCTAACAGAGTAATGATACGACATGAATGTTTTCAACAAAGTGCTCTATACTTAATACCCATTACATAGAAACGGCTTCGAAATGTTCTATTTTGTAAAAAATTACTAACCATTATGATTAACATACAATATAGCACGAGGGCGGAAGGAAAAATAACACAATATTTCTTTTTACATAAAGGTGTAAAAGTTAAAAAAAACAAACAAAAATCACAAATAAACTTCAAACTTTTTCACATAGTCACTAACATTTTCAACACATTTGTTCCATCGTGATACCAGTTTCAGTATGCCCTGTTCGTAAGGGTACGTTTCCCTGGAGTAATGCCATCTGCGTACTGCTGAATTCACTTCCGTATCTGTCGCAAAGTGTTGGTCGGCCAAGTATTTCTTCATGGGACATAGCAGATGAACTTTCGACGGATGCTGGATCACCTTTCAATCAAATTTGGTGATTTTCTGACGAACAGCGGAAGCGACATGGAGGCGAGCATTGTCATGCAGAAGTTTGAGATCGTCAGCACTAATGTTGTGGCGTTTGTCCTGAAGGGCACGACGCAAATTGACCAAAGTTTTAATGTAGGCTGCAGCATTAACAGTGGTTCCGTGTTCAGCAAAGTCCACCACTAAAATACCATACATATCCCAGAACACTGTCACAAGCACTCTCTTAGCAGATTGAGTCACTTTGAATTTTTACTTTACTGGCATGTTTGCACTCGATACGTACATGTTTTCTTTCGGGCGTGTAGTGGTATGCCCACAACTCATCACCAGTGACGATTCCGTTTAGAGAGTCATGCCCTTCTGCGGTGTACAGCGTTAAGTGATCCAAGCTTGTCATCATTCGCTGGTGGTCTGTTATGTTCTTAGGCAGCTAGCGAGCACTAACTTTACGAAACATCAACTTGTCATGGACAATATCGCACACTGCACCATAGGAAATATCTGTTTCGATAGGTTCGCAAATGCACACGCCGGTCCTTGAAAATTGCCGCAATACATTCTCTGATATTCTGCGGGGTTGCAGCTGTTACCGGCCTCCCGAAGCGCGGCGAATCACTAAAGTTCACATGCCCTCTTGGAAGAATGTAAACCACCTGGAGACATTCCTACGGTCCATACAATCATCCGCATACACGCCACGAGTGTTCCTGTGAATTAGTCGCCGGTTATGCCCTTTGGCCAACAAATATCGAACCACATCTCTCTGCTCTTCACGCGTGGGCAACAGTACCCTACCCACCATATTTGTTGCATAGTTTATGCTGCTCTCGCTAGAGCGACACATAAAATAAAATCTCCCTCCATAGTAAAACCTCAATCTACATCTGTGTGAAATTGCAATATTCCAGCTACAATATCAAGGCATAAAAATTATTGTGTGTTACTTTTCGATCTGTTCTCGTACATATTCCTACATGAAAAATAAAGTGTATATTTTTCTTTCTCTGGGAATAGGCTAAATTCGCTTCATACTGAAGGAATTTTGTCTGCATAACTTTTAGACTTTAAGCGATAGACGAAAAATCACCACAGAAAAAAATATAGATCTCTTTAAGCACACAGTTTATTCCAAGTTAACTTTCCGTGGCATAAGCCATTTCCTATGTATCGTTATTAATGGTACTAAATATTCAATACTTGTCAATCACTTCAAGACATATACATTTCAGTTGTTTCTCATGGTTGCAAGGAGTGTAAGGAATTTTAAGGCTAGGATATGGCATCTAGTTCTTAAACGATGTACTATAGCTATTATTGTATATTTATATTCTATTATACTCTACAGAAAAATGTTCATTGAGGCTGCTTTATAAAGGTTTACCTCAATTAAAATGAAAATGACAGAAAAACAACCTTTCGTGAGAATATCTGTATAGCCACGAATAAGCGATGTGTGTATATATATATATATATATATATATATATATATATATATATGTATATATAATAAGTGTATGAATACTAGATACTTAAAACACATAAATCTAAAAAAATGAATACACAATTTAAATGGGATATATGACTGTTTAAGCTTAATTTATTTGTAAGTAGTCTTTTGAAGATCTAAAGGATTTTTAAATAACCTTGCCCTTCAAATGCACCCAGAGAAGTAATTTTGGCCAGATATATCTGAAATATTTTCCTTCATTTTTCAAGTTGTGCTGATTCTCAAGACTTAGCTCACGGCTAAACTTACAAAGTCTAGCAGTTTTCTTGGAATAACTTAGGCCGTTCCCCCTTAAAGACGTAATTCATGATGAGATTGAAGTCATTTCAAATGAAATATCGAACACAAAGTTTGATGATATTCATTGAAGCTGGCAAATTGTCGTTGTAATTATGGAGGCCATTTTAGGGACATAATTAAGCAATGTTTTCCTGTATTGCACATAACAGTACATTATTAGCCTGAGTCTCATTCTCGTATATCTGTTAATGCACATAAATAATGCATACCATATCTACTACACAACTGTAGAGAACTGGGTTGTTGAACTACTCTACTTCTCAAATTCGCATTTTACTGAGATTATTACGAAAGTGCATTATTCTAAATTTAAGTTTCCTTTTCTCAAAAACCGTGAAGGCTACCTGAAACTTCCCATACATAAAGTAATATTTGAATACCTTAACTGGAATAATTCTTTGAATACACTAGATTTTAAAGTACTGAAAACGTTGTCTTAGCACTTAATATTCAACCCTGTGCTTTAAGAATTTTCTGAATTAACCCAAGAATGTAAATCTTCTCTCATTTATCCCGATGTGTTTACCTGTGTGTGTGCGTGTGCGTGTGTGTGTGTGTGTGTGTGGATTCACGGAATGCACTTACATCCCATGGGGTGGTAACCTTAAAACCCGGATTTCGGAAATTAGGGAGTTGCTAGCGTTCCAGCTAGAGGACATGTGTTACTGGCCACATCACCTCCGGTATCTGTTGGACGATAGTACACCTCTGTTGTATGTAAGTTTGTTGGTCGACCCAAATCCCATTCGGGCTGTAGATCCATGTAAATTCCTCTCTCTCTCTCTCTCTCTCTCTCTCTCTCTCTCTCTCTCTATCTCTCTCTCTCTTATTAAATTTTTAGAAAACAATTACTGCCCATGCTAACTTAAATACATACCAAAAAGGTTTATTTGCCTGTATATGGATATTATTATTGTAATTCTCAGAATATTCAGAATTATGGACGTTTACCCTGGTTCTGTACGTTTACAGATAGGTCACAAACTTCGCTCCCCATAATAAAAGGAAAGGATATTTATTTTATATTAATACTAATTACCTAAGTTATCAAATTGATACAACATAACTGTTAAAGCTATATGCCACTAAACTGTCCCAAAGCGCCTAATAGCTCTAAAAGACGATTCTTAACTCCTGATAGTACCTAGAATTATTATATACAATATAAATCTTTAAGTGGGGTATAGTACTATACAGAGAAATATAAATATTTATTTTTAATTAATAGAAAATGCATATTTACAAATATTGCAAAAAATACATCAACACTGGAACATAGTAATGGCGGTGTACGTAATGAAAATTGATTTCAGATATAGCATTTTTTTTAATTTCGGTTATGACAAAGATTGGTAGACACGTTGCAGTAATGGACTTCTCAAGCTCGCCTTGCACATGACCGCATTTGCTGGTTCATAAAACCAGCTGTCCCGAAAACAGCACTTTTCAACCAGATATAGCTTAAAGTGGCATTGAAATTGAAAATTGCCTCCACAGTATTAAATTAATCTTCATGGACAAATTTTGTGATTAGCAGATGTACAAACAACACTGAAGATAAAGGTAGTCAGCCTTGCATAGCGTAGCAAAATATTTCATTAGGATGTAGATAATATATGGTATATGTGGTAAATAATTTGAAAGCCCTTTTATGTAATGAGGTCTCAGACGATACACATTCTGGTCATAAAGTTTCAGACACTGCTTCCTTCAAAAACATTTAAAATGCTAATTTGACTCTATGCACTCGTTCAGTTTTCATAATGAGAAAGGAAGCAGTTTTAATGCCTTGGCAAGTCAGCCATACCCTTACAACTTGCTTGATTTATTAAAGACTTGTTTAAACATTCAATTGCGTGCAACGTACCCACCAGCTGGTTAAATAGGACAAGGCAACTGCCGTGTAAAGTAATCTGCAGTGGCGTTTATAAAAAATAGCTTATTCGGTACACACACATCATCAAAAGGTATTTTAAATGTCTTTAAGTATAAATGAATATATCATAACTTCTCAAAACCTTCTCTTTCAAGAGATCCCGAGTTCGAATATCGGTTAGGGTGAGCTGCTCGGATAAGTTTTTTCCGAGACTTTCCTTTATCCTTAATGCCGAATGTCGTGTAACAGTCGGCTTACACCAAAAGTATATCTGAGCACTGTTTCTCCCATTTCATTTGTCACTCCATATGACATAGTTCATTAAACTAAAAGAAACAGGGAGAAAAACTTTCTCTTCGGAAACTATAATTTATTCTGTATACTTACTTCTCCTGATTTCGTTTAGTATAAAACGTTTTAAATTATGTAATTTTCGGCAACTTGCATCCATGAAGTAAGACCTTCCCCTAAGGGATGCACCTCAAATGTTTGTCAACGAAGATTAGCTATTATTAGCTATGCTTTATCTTGCGAAACTAATACAAAACAAAACTTTATAAGAGTTGAAGCTTTCCTGGCGACGAATATGCTCTAGATGTTCTCGGGCTTCAAGCCAGGTGAGGTGATGTGAAGACATCGACGTTTCGGGAGCGTACATCTCTCCCTTCTTCAGGATGCTGAATGATTAGATCGGTATGGGGCACATAGTTGTTCCTCCGGGGAAACGTGCTCTCTTCGAGGTCCTGCCACTATGCAAGCAATAAAATGCGAGCCACTCTTCCAATGGCATGCGCCTCCAACAAAGTCGTTCCTCAGCTAGCAGAACAGTCGGAGGAGTCCTGGCAATAAGCAACATAGTCTTAGTGGATGTGGTCTTGTGGGCACTAGTGATGCGTATAGCCATCTTACGATGGACGCTCAGGAGTTTAGAAGTATATATGTTACGTCTCAAGGCCTTATTCCACATAATTATTTCATATAAGAACATGGATTGAACCACGGGGAAGAGAATGCATCGTGTGTGCTCCTTTGGGACGCCTACGTTGGGCGCTAAATGACTAACATGGGCAATAACCTGTCCTGCCTTGTCTGCCGTTTTGCGCACATGGTATCCCATTTACAAATTACGGTCCAAATAAATACAAAAATACTTCAGGGATTCCTTGCTGAAGACTGACAAAGACCCTACTTTCAGGTGGATAGTGTGGAACTTTCGGCCACCTACTAACAATAGTTTTATGATGGGCCAACTTGAGTCTCTTCCGTAGCAGACAATCATTGACTGCAGTCAACATATGGTTAGCATTCTGCTCCAACGTAAGCACATATTCGGCCGTAGCAACTATGGCTAAGTCATCAGCATAAACGATAAGCTGGACACCCGGAAGTATAGGCAGTTGTAATAACTCATAGTAATAGATATTCCACAAAACCCTGAGGTACACCACTTGTCATCCGTAGGTGGCCATTCGCACCCTCAAGAAGTAGACGGTCGTCTAGATAACTAGCGGGTATATTGTAGATATATGCTGGAAGATTACTAGTCGACAGTTCGGTTAGAATTCCGCCCCATGGGGCAGAATTAAAGGCATTGTGTGTGTGAGTGTGTCTTAAGCGATTAGCACACACAATCGTCGTTTACCACGAAGAACTAATTTCGCCTCTTCCGCAAGTTCCTACACCACTCCGTAGATCATTTAAGGTGGACCGACCTTCTCCAAAGTCTTGCTGGGCAATGGACAAACCAGCATTGTATTCAATAGTCTCTTTCTGTCTGATCAATATCAAATGTTCCAGGAGCTTTCCCAAAACATTAAGTAAGCAGTTGGTACGATAGAATACAACAGTGTCCGGGGGCTTCGGCTTCTCCAGCAGAATTAGTCGAGCAGTCTTCCACTCAGATGGAAAGACGTCTGCTTTCAGGTACTGGTTGAACACAGCCAGACTGGTTTCTGAGTATGTGCTAACAAATGTCTTAATGATTACTCGTAGCAGACCATCGGGGCCAGGTGATTATTTATATTTAATTTTTGCCAAAGTGGCATGTAATACTGCAAGGGTAAAGCAACGCACCTCATCAGGAGACAAACCTCGCTTGGCGCATGTAATCGGGACATGGTCAAGAAACAGAATAGTAGCAATTTCCAGCTATCTTACGTCTGATAGATTGAGAGGCAAAGGTGAGTGACAGTCACAGGCTGGTAACCCTTGTCCCAGACGTCAAAGTCCACTTCTTTCCACAAGTGCTTAACAAGCAGAGCGCTTAGCATTCATTTTGTTATTGTGGTTGTAGCAGCAGCAGCAGCAATAGTAGTAGTAGTAGTAGTAGTAGTAGTAGTAGTAGTAGTAGTAGTAGTAGTAGTAGTAGTAGTAGCAGTAGTGGCAGCAGTAGTAATAGGAGTAGCAGCAGTTTGTTTTAGCAGGGAAAAACATCTAACAAAAGACACCTCAGCAGGCGAGTTGGAGTCTCCCCAACTTAAGAAAAAAAAAAAAAAAAAAAAAAAGAAAACTGCATGAATGAATTTAAAATATCCCATCGGTACTGCTCAAGGGGAAGCGAAGCAGTAGCAGTAGTATTATACTATAAAGGCATACAATCTCAAACCTGTTTCATATTAACTTTGTTCAAACTGCGGATTACCTTGTTATTTATAAAAATGCCCACTTAATGGACCGTATGATGTTATTGATGTATTAATGATAAATAATTTAAATAAAAAAAGGAAAACGTCAGAGAGAATACTAAATTTTTACTTGGAATTATCATAAATACTTGGAATCTCTTAGAAATGAAAATGTCAATAGGATGTTCGATTTCCTGTTGACGGCTGTAGCAATACCAATGCTTTTGAGAGAGATGCGTTATGTCTGCCTGACGTGTGGCGTAAAGAAATCATTTTTATTAATGATCTTACATCTTGTTCTTATTAGTGAAATATAAATTCAATCAGACTCTTTTCTTTATTTCTTAAACCCACCCATTATAATACCTTGATTAAAAACTGGATCAATTCATATTAGAGATAAAATATATGTATACCACATAGAAAGAAATAATTCAAGTTTTTTCGAATATAGGCTAGTGAAAACGTTCCGTTCCAATATGCCTTCACATGGCTGTAGTTACATGGAAGGAAGAGATTTAGTAACCAGTGCTGTTCATGTTCATACAGGATGGATGCACAGTACGTTAACAGAATATTCTACATGATAAATATAACAAATACTTCTATTGGATTTTTTCTTGATAAGACATGGTTTGGCGATGAGCATTCAGCCCAAGGGCTGAGATAACCGTGGCTCCTAGACAATGTTGATCCTCCGGTGGTGTTGCCATATTCCTTCTCCGGGATGGCGATCATGAAAGGACAAGTCCAGTCCTCCCAGGGTGGAAGAAACTCCCGACACATATTGCCAGGAATAGAACTCGGGTCTCTGGCGCCAGAGGCAAGTGCGCTACCTTTGCGCTAACAGGACGGAAAATACATGATTTACGAGGAAAAAAATTCTACCACCTCTTTAGAATGGCCTAGCTGGTCAGTGGCTCAGAACGAAGAGGCAATTGTTGCAGAAACGAGAGGCAGATCAATTTGTAGAACAAAATTTACATTTCTTTTTTTTTTCCTCACACGTCTAGGAGTGTGTTCAGAAATTAAGATTGAAATGTTATGTTAAACATTGCTTTTGAGGCCAACTTGATTACGCCGCCATACAGCGTGCTTCAACAAACGCAAAGCTCTGTTTTCCTAATTGTTTACGATTTTTACTTACAGTTGCACACATATTTACAAGCACACGAATACCCATGTCATAGGCGGGATTCAAACCCGCGATCCCCTGCGCCACGAAGCACCAGAGCTAGTCACTTCAGCGAGCGGGGCCATGGAGACCTCACAGGGAACAAGCACGTGCTGGTGACAGCACTGGAGAGCGGTGCTGCCAAATCCGTACCAATTTAGATGTTTATTATTATTATTATTATTATTATTATTATTATTATTATTATTATTAATAATACTATTATTATTTATTGTTATCATTATTGTTTATTGTTTATAATAACTGGTATAAATTTCAACAGATCTGTTATATACTGTGGATTTTTCAAATTTCACAGGTGCATGTCAAGATAAATTTAAGTCAAGTACTGTGGGTTCCTCTTTTCCGTTAGAAATATGTGATTTTTCAATACTTGCAAAGTCAGTGGATGTCTTAGCCCAACCAAAACAAATCACGGGACAATCAAAGCTAAATTTTGGGGGGAAAACTGACGCTCTGAGCCTAAGCTAGTAACAAAGAGTATACACACCGTATCCTGATCAGTGTTGCAGAAAGTCTCATGATGTTAATCTGTGTCATTAAGATACAGGAGTTGGAGCCATCTCGGAAAAAATGTTGATCAGATAAATATTCTACGTATTTGTATGAACTAGAGTCAGTGAAAGGAGTGATTAATATCGAGCGGTGTTAAACTCTCCTATGTTTAAAACTAGTTACAAAAGTAGTTTCAAGTGCTTTAAGCCTCAAAACTTAAATGCAATCTTGTTGGAACGTAAGGGTTCCTCTTGCTCTCTTAATAGTGTGTGATCGATAAAAGGAACTATTTCAGAGGCAACATATTTGTAACTTTTAGTTTGAGTATTTACTTAAACTATGAATCTTTTTTAAATGTTTCCTTCCTCCTAATCTTTCTATAGTTTTCGAGGGCGTGTAGGTGAACTTTTTCGTTAGCCTTCTGCTTCTTATATCAGCAGTTGCCCGTCCTCGATTCTTATTGCTCCTGTGACATGCCTTTGTGCTTAATGTTTTCCTCCGTGAGCCGAGAGTCAGGAACAGTGAGTTGTTGTCGCTCGTAGTGAGACTGGACACGTGTGTGTGCTGTGAGGGAACCCAGGATCAGGAGGGGTGGATAATTTCCTTTGTGTTATAAAGTATGTACATTCACTTTAGAATTTAGAAATTATGAAAATTTAAAGGCATTAAGTGTAGGCTATCGGTAGAATAGGATTTCCTTCCTTCATTTCAGGTATATACCTTAGCGGGTGTAAATTTGATAGCGAATGCAGAAGTTGTTGTTGGATGATCTTTTCCTGTCATTAGGAATATTGAGAAAATTGTGTTTTACTTACATATAAACTTTTCTTTGGGTAATTTATAACACAATTGGTTTTCCATAACTACATTTATGACGGCTTTAATGGGGAAGCTTTAAGTGTCCAAGCTAGATAGCTGATCTGGCGGATAATTAAAATATTTATGAGTGAGCTTTATTGGGAAATTTTAATATGTTATTCGGGTGTGTTTTAAGAGTTACGATTCATATTTTCTGTTCCAAGAATTAAAATTGAAGCATTTTTTAGAATCTTTTTGAACCCCAAAGGTTAATGGGTGTTTTACTTTTGTAATGTTATGTGGAGTTTTATTTTTTTTTAATTATTATAAATATTGTCCTAATTATATTACATTGGTGTAACGCCTGCAAGGAGCCAATGTTCTGTGATATATATATATATATATATATATATATATATATATTATTGCTCAGTTTTCTCTGATTCTTTATGAGATATTTATAGTCAAATGTTACTAAAGTAATAGGAAAGCATTTTCTTATTGTATTCTCATTAGGGTGCCTGTTCTATGGATCCAATTAATGCTTTTTAAAAGAAAGTCTAGATTAAAATGTTTTCTAGATTACTTAGTGAAATGCTCTATTCCGTATCAAATTTTCCTACTTCCGCGTACTTCAATATTCTAAATTATGTGTTGAATTTACGGTGCTAAGGCTTGAGACAGTAGGATTAAATAATAAAGGGGAAAAGTGAATTTAAATAATGATTTTGTCTCGAAAGTGCTTTCCTATTCGTGAACTGGTTTTCAGCTAGTGAAACTGTGGTGTGTGGATTGAAAGATTCTTCATTCCTACATTGCATAAGTAAATTTGTCTGTGGAAATATTTCTTTGCCAAGTGATAGACGTTGTAAGGGGATTTAACCTGAGAATTCTTTCCTGCCTTTACACTTTTTGTTTCATCGAGAGGTGTCATTTGGGCTTCTATTATTGAGGTTTAATTTTCTTTGTTTTTGAGAATTAATATGCTGAGGACAGTTATAGATCACACTGTAGGATTTACTTCTTTGTGGTTGTTATTGGATTTATTTTTTGTTATAATTATAACTTTTAGGTTTGGGCTATTTTCTTGTCTGATTTAGCGTTTCTTGAAGGTTTGTTTTCCGATTTTTTTCCTGGTATTAGTATAGAATTAATTATTTTTCTTGGGTAATTTTATTTGCCTAATTATATTGTCTTGGTCCACTTATTTAATTTATTTCGTATCTGGACAAAGGAGATATTCTCTTAAGAATAATATATTGGCAGACATTTAGGTGTAAGTTTTGGATATAAAATTAAGCACATTTTCTTGAGCTGAAAATTGGGAGTATCCTGCTACTCATTTCTTATTGTATAAATTGGACGTTGATCATATTTAGAGTGATAGGAGAATTCTGGGTTTTGACTTATTTTAGTTAATCTAGTATAGAGTTTTATTTCTGTTATTGGCGGTGTATTTTCCTTCATTTTATTATCCATTTATTGAAAACAAAAGCAAGGTAATATATATATATATATATATATATATATATATATATATATATATATATATATGTATATATATATGTATATATATGGATGCATATATATAAATGAATGGGAGTTAAAATCTGTTTTTTTTTTATATATTACATTATAGTTGTTTCATTTTTGTGTTGAGGATTGACATAGTTTTCAGTCTTTGGTGGAAAATACAATTTTTAATGTTTAGTTAGCTTCTGCCTTAATAATTGGCTTGTATATAACGGACATTACAGTTCAAAAGGGGTATTGTTATTGTTTGTTTTTGATATTGTGTGCCATTAGTTACTCCAGCCAGATTGTTACAATTTTCTCCAAATAGAACAAATCCAGTCTGTAATCAGCGACTGGTGGTTTATTTAAACTGTACCTTTTCCTCAGATACATTTGCTGTGCTGTGCTGCATGTTCAGCGGTCGTGCTGTGGTACTATTACCAAGAATATTCACAACTTATATACTCTTTATAATTCTCTGAGATACAGTCTGAAACTGTACTAAGCGCGTTCACTTACAAGTGAATCTTAGATTTCATGCATCACATTTTTTATGCAAATAGTGTGTGTGTGTGTGTGAATATATATATATATCATTTCACACTATACACATTAACAAAATAACTACTCCTACCCAATAATTGTCCTTTATATCATTGTTCCATCTATACCTCGCATGATCCTCTCGTCGGCATTTCCCTTTGGAACATATTGCCTATCGACATGTGTTGACTCGTGTAATGCGGTCCTTAGGTTTCTGCTCATCTTTAAGTTCCATCATTCACACCCAGACTCACACTTCCAGAATCTGGGGAGGATAGGGAATAATCTGTGCTAGAGCCGTGAAACAAACCTGGGACCCCTTGCACAGCAGACAGGTGCTCTGCCGACTGCGCTAATAATTTTGCACGTGTGTTTATGTGGAGGCGGCGCTGTGGCCGAGTAGATAGGTTGCTCGCCTACCACCTACGCGGTCCGGGTTCCATCCCAAGCGCCCACATTTGGGATTTGTGGTGGAAGAAGCGGCATGTGGGTGTGTTTTCTCCGAGTCCTCCGGTTTTCCCCGCAACCATTCCACCAAATGCTCCATCATCACCTTTTCTATCATCTATTTCGCTTGCATTTTATATCTTCCACTTCCTCACGCTTATGCCTAGCTACGGGCCAACCACTCGTTCCGGATTCTCCATTCTGCGTTTTCGTGTTTTTGGCTCCCCAACAGGTTTCTGGCCCCTAGGCAAGCCCTTGTAAGTCCTAAATGTAGGGAGGATACGCCGACTACGAAAAAAACGTGTTTATATAGCATAAATGGATATGGAAAGCAATAGAACATATTATATCATTATTTCAAATTAAGTATAAACGAATATTATGAATCATTTTAACATACTCGTAACTATTGTATAGGTTGGGGCAGGATACTTGTCAGAGGGGACTCCGTACCCTATCTGAGGTTACTGTATCTATGTACCCCACGAGGGGGTGTCCTTAGGAGGGAGTGAGGTAAAAATGAAATTACGTTTTATGTAAGGACAACCTTTAACTGCTTTGGTTCTCAGCGTCCCATTCTATACTGGGCGCGAAATAGCGCTTGATTTTGCTCAGAGGCCCCTTTATCAAATTTGAGGTGCTTTTACGTGCCGTAAATCTACGACACGGGACCAACGGCTTTACTTCCCTTCCGAAGGAAGCCATTCTAAGGAAATTTAAGCCCGAAAGAAATCCATCGTCCTCCGCCGGGTTTGAACTCGTGAACTTGGGTATATGAAGTTAGCATGGTAACCACTACACCACGGAGGATAACGAGGGAGTGAGGTGTGAGGATACAGCAGGAGACCGGAACCAGAAGCGAAGCCACAGCAATGACAGGGCCCTTATAGCTTCCTAATTGACAATCGGACATGTAGACCGGGGCTCCCGCCCCATATAAGGTCCAACGCCCATGCCAGGAGCGGCATCACGGCTACCAGCCTAAATAGGGGGACAGAAATATTTACTCAGAGCATCCTTTTCCCCTGTCACGCCGCATCGAGCACCATCGCCAATACCTCCTGCCCTGAAACAAACCAACGGAATGAAGGATGAATGAAATGACTATGGTAACGACATGAAGGGATAAAAAATTGGGGAATGAAGAAATCTATCCATCATTCACTTGGCGACCAGGAGAGAAACTCCCGATAAAACCCATGAATTAGGTAGTCCGGCCACAGGAACCGAAACCGAACCTCGCGAATGCTATATAGGATATCATGCACACAAGTTAAATCCTTCATTATGGTTATATACCAAATAGTAAAGCCTGGAAGGCGGTGATAATTACTCCAACTGAACACACTTGATATCTCGTGGTACACCTTGGTTGTCACCTTCAAAGGATTAGAACCACGAGCAGATGCACTATTTGTACGTTACAGAAATTAAAAAAAAAATGAAATTTTCTTTAATGAAGTACAAATTATGCAGTTTTCCAAATATCGGAGTACATTGTATTTAGCTATGCTACACAACTACGTATACCTTCAAGCTGTGGTAGTCCACCCTTCGTGTAACAAACCTCAGGATTCTATGCCTCGCCACACCCCGTTGCCTGTTATATGTTCGCGTGCTTCCCATCGTGAAGAGCTGATTGAAAGGGACTGCATATCGGTCGTCGCTGTAATGGCCACCCTCACTTATGTCACAGTGTCCCCTATAATTTTGTGCTGTTTAAACTGACCTATTGACTGTGTTTTAGAGTTAACAGCTGCTATTTCAACAGTCCTTTCCCTGGGTTTGCCTGTCGATCTTATTAGAGTCTACAGACCCTATTTTGCCTTTAGATGACATTTTATTTCTTATAGCGAACTGATTTATATGTTTCTTGTATCATTTTCGTGCCCTTTAGCTAGGTGTTTCTTGTATGTTTACTGTTAAACCCTGCATTAAGCAATACTGGCAATTAAATTAAATTACATTAAATTTGTATTCTATACCATGACACCTAATTTCTTGTACACTCATAGACATTAAAAATACACCTGGAAATTCCTACCGTAAGACAGGATCTTTTCGCTCACTCCACCCATGTCTTTCACCTGTTTGCTCTGCCCTTAAAAGCGTATTGGACAGGCCACGTTACAGAAGAGAAGCGGATAGACATGAAACGTAATTTGCGACAAATGAAGTTCAGAGTCAGGAATTGGTGATCCCCAAACTCTTTGGTTGGACAATATTCGATCCTTTTAACCTGGTGATACAGAATTAGATTAATCTTTTCTCAGCACACATGGTCGACTAAATTAGCATACTGTTTATACCAGTCAACCGGCTCGTGGGAGCGTCGAGAGGGGTTTAGGGATGATAATATGGATTGACAAATTGGTTTCGTCCTTTCTTACTTGAGTGGCATGTCGTACCAAAATAGCACCATGAAAATCGTGTCCCCGCCAAACGTTCACATTGGCAGCAAAATCAGAGTGCCACATGTATTTTTATTGTCTTTGAGTGTATGAGGGCAAATAACCCGGATATTACTATTTATTTTCAAAACTATTTGCTTTTATCTACAATTTTGTAATTATTTTACAGATCAAAAACAACATAGAAGTCAAACAATTAAAATATTAATTGGCAATTCCAACACAATCATTTAATATATAAAACTACATAGGAATTCAAAGCCTGCAGTAAAATTTTTATTTTATCTTAACATTTTCATAATTTTTATAGCACTAGGCTTGCCCTATATTATTTATTTTTTAAAACAATAATTTATGTCTAACTTATCGATGTGTTAATTTAGTTTTGTTTACCTCTAATTTTATCTTGTGGCATATTGTGTAATACATTTACTCACACTCTACTTATTTTAACTTAGTTTTTTCTTTTATATTTTTTAAAATCATCACATCATATTCTACTTACATTGTTACTTATAATATATATTTCATTCATTTTTATAAAAATTATTCGTTAGGTGATGCTAAAGGATTTTAGATTATCTTAGTTTCTGTTTAGTAGTGTTCAAAATCTGCTGATTCATTCGTTTTCCAGCTTTCGCTAAATATACAGGATAATTTAAAATGTTGAAGAATGTTCAAGCAGCTTGCACTGTATTACTAACCTCTGTAGTACTAACGTATGTACTACCTAACGCATGTACTACCAATGCTACCACCACACTCAAGTAAAAATTATGACTAACAGCGCATTAGAAGGGAATTTTTGTCCTCCGTAGTCTGGCGGTAACATACTATCCTCTGGTTTCTAGGGTTGCAGGCTCAAACCCGGCGGAAGGCGATGGATTTTTTGGGTGTAAAAATTCTTCCGAGGGTGACCTTCGGAAGCGAAACAAAGGCGGTAGTGTCGTGTCGTAGATTTTCGGGGTATAAAGTAACCTCAAGCCTGATAAAAAGACCTCTGAGCGACATTAAGTGGTTTTTCACGCCCAATATGGAATATGACCCAGAGAAGCTTAGTAGTTAAAGAGCACCTATAATAGAAGAAAAACACTACAATCTTAGCCACTTCCGCTACTACTATCACCCTTACCACTAGCGTAGCCGAAACCACTACGACCATCGCAATAAACGACTTCAAAGATTATTACTGCTATAGCAATACAATAAATACGCCCAATAAAACCACTGACCGTAATTTTAACTACTGTCACCACTATCATCATAAATACCACTGATACCAATAGCACTATTACTAGTAATAATGAAACTACAGCCACCAGTTATATTACCAATATTCGACACTATCACCTTTTCCATGAGTAGTATAACCATTGTTTTAACAATTAATATCACCACCACATTACTTTCGTACAAATACTACTGCTAGGATTACCACCAGATGCTCTGCATTCCACACACACCCTATACCATCCCCACCGAAACTGCTGCTACGGTCAAACTATAATTTAACCACAGTCACGAATATTACTACCACCACCAACACCACCATCACCACCACCACCGCTACCACCACCACCACCACCACCACCACCATCACCACCATTTATTAGACAATTAATACCACCACCACCATCACCACCATTTATTAGACAATTAATACCATCGGTTCTTTGAACACCAACATAGAGCAAAGTGGGCCGCCGTAACATGTACGGATCGCATTCCGGAGATTGTTCATATTTCCTTAGTCGGCCTACCTGAGTCATGGATTTCATCGGTGTTTTCTGCGTCGACAGGTGAATCCTGGTTCATTACATCCACCGAATTTTGCTGTCCATAATTCCGTTCTTAATCTCTTGTTGTCATCTGTTTCAGGGTTGAAGAACCAGGCGGCAGAGTTCAGCAGGTTCAGGATGAATGGTGACTTGCGCTCTTTAAAGAGCTATTTCCTGATTTTCTCGTCGGTCTGGTTACCATCGGAGACAATGTGGCCGAGAATGGGGCCAGGCAGCGTCGGAGGCGTTCCATCCGTAACCGTTAGGGACACTGTCCATGCTTGAGCTCATCGTCATCAAGTCAGCTTGCCTTTCAAGCTTCTCTCCTCATCCATTCCTCCCTTCCCTCCATTCCTACATTTTCACGTACGACGCAAAGAGCCCTAAGTCCTATGTGCCTTACTCTGCTCCTTTGTCTGGAGACACCATCCGTGTGTAATTCTAATCCTGATTCTAATCCTACCATCAACTCCACCACCACTACCACCACAAAAATCACCATGCACACTACCTAAACCACCACTATCACCACAAAAACCGCCATTCCACCACCAGCACACCGCCAAAACCACCACTACCATTACCACAAACACCACGACCACTACCACAACCACTACCACCATCGTCATCCCTACTACCATCACCACTACCATCATCACCACTACCACCACTACTACTACTACCACCACCAACATTACTACCACCATCAATACCATCATTACCACCATCAACGCCAGCACCACAAACACCACCACCACTGCTACTATCACCATCCCCACCACCACTACCACCATCAACACCACTACCACCATCAACACCACTACCACCATCAACACCACTACCGCTAACACTACCAACATTACCACCACCAACACTACCACCAACATCAACACAACCACCACTACATTCCAATATTACAACCACTATCAACGCCACCACCACCATAACTACTACGACTACTACCACCACCAATACTACTACCAACATGACCACCACCACTACCATCATCAACACCACTACCACTATACCACCACCAATACTACTACCAACATCAACACCACAACAAACAATACTGCCACTACCACCATCAACATCACCACTACTACTAATACCAGCACCATCACCACCATTACCACTATCAACACCACTACCACTACCACCACTACTACTTCCATTACAACCACGACTATTACTACAACCAGCACGGTTACAATCAGCAACATCGTTACTATAAGCATTATTAGTATAAATAGCATTGCCATTAATACACCATCATCTGTTCATCCATCCGCCTCTGGATGTTTCATATTGAAAACATATAGCGGGTTCTGTATGATATCAGTGAATTCCTAGCTTTGCAGCTTTAGCAGATAATATAACTTAGCAATTACATGCTCCAATTTATTACGGTGTTTAAATAAATATATTCCTTTGCTAAACATTATTTATTGTCGCAAAACCACCACAAATTTAGAGTTTAGCCGTTTCTAGACACCATGAACTAAAGGAACTGAAAGAATATCGACGACGACAACAGCAATTATAATGATGATGGTGGTAATCATGATGCTTCTAAAGGTAAAATGTAATTAAACATGAAATACATATAATTCACAAAAAAAAAATATTACTGCAGTATACTCGCGATGTTAGATATTGTTTCTTTTTCTAGATTTTCAATAAAACACCCCCAGACAGACACATAATCTTACTCTTCGGCCCAATTTGGATAGTTAGATTTCTTCAGATTGAAATGCATCTAGTTTTTTGCAATCAGCTTTGTTTCGGAATGGTTTTTAAAATGCCAATTTATAGTTTAGTGTGCATAGAGTTATACCTCTTACAACACTGCACAATACTGGCAAGGAAACTTAATTTCGCGTGTAGTAATTCAAGGAATATACACAGACTATGGAATATGCAATACATACAGCCTCATCTGACTATGTGTATGCCAAATGTGACTTTACTTCTCGTTTGAGAAATTGAATAGATTCTGGACATAACTGATGTTTTACCCTTTTTCCGTTCAATGCATTTTAAATTTACCAGTTTGTAATTGGTTACCTGAAAGGTTTTGTTTCGATATCTCGATTACAGCAGATTCAGCAGCTGATGTATACTAGTCCAAGTTTTGGTTGTAAGGTTATGTATGCCGTTATGTACTGTTTCTTCAACAGGCACCGCTTCTGCATCTGAGAGCTTCATGTATGACTCCTTTGGCATGAGGTCAGAGCACGCAATAGATCTAAAAGCTCCTCAAGTCTCACCAAATCTTGTGAAACCTGGGAACGAGAATGATGTTAGGGGTCTCTACACATCATGACTGATGCGTGCTTTGAAGAAATATTTGTTACGTCTCTTGAAGTAAATTAGTTATTTTCAATGTATACATATTGTGTTCATATTGTTCTATGATTTTGTTGCTCATTAGTGTCAATAAAATTAATATTGTTTCATTTACAGTAAAAGCTTTACTATAAACAGTGTTTTCTCATAAAATAGGATTGAACTAGATGCATAATGTTACTTTAAACCTATACTTTTTAATCAACATATACTCTGTATTATATTGCCTACATTCTGTAGGTAAAAGCTATCTTTTTGTTGCAATTAGAATAATATGTGTGTAATTTTTTTCTATTTTTATGCCGTATGGGAAAATTTCATTAAATGGATGAAGGGCAATTATATGACTACTTGGTTAGAACTATATTTCCCTTCAATTAAGCATGTTTACATAAAAATGCTTTGTACGCCTGATACTAACCTGAATTACTACTGTTTGGTAATAATTAAGATAAAAAGTTGTTTATATATCCATCATTTACTATTTAAATTGCCAATCTGTCAAAACTTTTATTTTCTAATTGTGCCCATATTTCATTCAACTCCTCAATTTATTCTTATCTTCCTTCTATTTTCTTAGGAGATAATTGTTGGTATAAATACAAATGGGAGATTTTCGGCAACAACTGCTAGAGATTTTCAAATAATGCTAATAACTGTAGAATGTATTATATTTCGAGCTAAATGTGCTATTACACGAGCGAAGAAAAAGCGGGGTCTACCATCGGAGTTTAAAACTCCAATTAGCAGAAGAAGCATCTCAAGCCTGGGTCATTGAAAGGCAAACGAGGGGGAGGTGAAGTTGATGAGTTTTAGGAGCAAGATGAAGGACTAACAGCTTATTGTAGATTATTTGTAGCATATAGCCAACCTCATATTCTGAGCGATAATAGTAAGGGTTGAGTTTGTCGGTTCAGCATATTAATGAGCTGCTAATTATTTCTTTTCTGTGACAGTGCACGAAGAATACTGTGAAATATTATTTTTTTTACACAACATGTTGGTAATGATATTTAGAAAATGTAACACATGAATAACGCTCATTTTGCTGTAGACCAGTCAGCAAAACAAACAAAATAAACTGCCGTTACGGAGTTGGATGGCTTAGGCGCTTTCGACTGTGGCCCGCAATCGGGAGGTCTTGGGTTTGTTCCCCGTACCTGACCCATGGCTTTTTCGGGGCTTTTCGGGATCACCAGACGAATTTTGGTATATTTCTTTTATACCCCGAATTTCCTATCCTTCCATGTCGTTTCCATTGTCATTTATATCGTCATTTATCTTATTGATTTCTTTCAGGGTTGGAAGTGTCGACGATAATACTCGATATGGTGGCAGGGAGAAACAATGCTCATTGTGGTTCTCCGTCCCCCGATGGCCGGGATGAGAATCGCCCTTGGAGAAGGCCTTGGACACTGTTAGGGGCGGGGTCCCCTGTCTGCCTGTCCGGCTGTCGGGGTGCTCCTATTTGGAATCCGTAGGGACCCAGTCATTGTTGTGCTGTTGTTCCTGATTCCGGCCGCCAGCTGTATCCTTTCACCCCACCCTCCCTCCCCGGGGCGCCCCGCGCTTGACGTATTTACTATAATCAACATATGCCGAGTCTCCTCCATACGTATTATAATTTTATTCTTCTTAAGTGGCCTTTACAGACAAATGGAAAGAAAACGAATATAAAGTGTATTAATTGCGTTTTCACTTTACTATAAATCCTCATAATGTTTAATCAAATACAGAAGTAACTTTTTTAGATGACTAAAACAGTACCCAATGATCTAATTGTATAAAGTAGGATGTGCAGGTGCGCAATTTGGCCTCATTTTAACTGAAACTTATTTTTTTATATTAAAACCTAAGAAAAAGAAACAATGCAAGAATATACTTACTTTATTGCCATTTATCCAAATCAAACAGTTCATTCAAGAGATACTGAAACATTAAAAAGCGTATCTTTCTTATCTGGTTTCTCTCCACATCTGTATATAATGCTACACCCTTTGTATTATTCCTTAAAGCTTCATTGCAATAATCCCGTGGCACTACAACCCCGTAATTACTGGTCTCATGGCACGGCAGAACCATTCTATGCAATAGGGAAAGGTGATGTGGTCAGCATCACGGATCCTCTAGGTGGAATTTGGGCTCTCGCGACCCAAATCGCTGCCTATCGGTGCATATCGGTCCTATGTGAGGGATTTAAAATCCGCAACCACATGGGTGTGTTGGAACCTGGGCACATTCCGGAACCGGGAACCAGGGCTCCACGCTCTAGTCCAATGCGCCATGGAGCAGTCTTCATTGTAATACCTAATTATATTACTAATACTGAGTACAGTTATAACTCACAGTCCACGACAGGTTTCACGGAAACGCCAGTTTTACTGCAGTCCATAAACCATTTCGTTTCTCTGTAAATTAATGGTAGCTTAAAGTTCTTAGCAGTGAATCATTTACTGGCTACACATCACTAGGAGTGAACTTATAACTAAAAACTTAGAATTGTAAGACCATTTTGTTTTTTAATTTTGAAAATTAATATACCTTAAAGGTAACCTATGATTAGAGAATACGTACATATTACAGTGACCGGTATAATCAGGGTTTTTATATAATTGAATTTAGGCAGTTCTCTCAGAAGCATTTCAGCCACAAAACCGATACTGTTACACCCCCATATTTAATTAATACTTTCAAACACAATATCACCCACTAAAAAGATAAGAATGCGGCGGCGTGGCTGAGTGGTTAGATAGCTCACCTCTCTCCTAAGTGGCCCGGGTTTGATCCCGCATAAGGGATTTGTCATGGACTAAGCGGAGTCTGGAAGGGTTCTCCAACTTGCGAGGCAACTCATTCCACCATTTACTTTACTATCATATTTCCTAACATTCACTTCACCGTCATTTCAGATCATCCACTTCCTCACTTTCTACCAGGCATCGGAGTGATCACCCATTCTGGCATCCCTCGGTGGCCGCGCAGTGGCCGAGTGGTTAGACATCTCGCCTCTCACCTAGACGGCCTGGGTTCGATCCCAAGTGAACGCATGTAAGATTTGTGATGGGCAAAAGCGGCGCAGGGTGGGTTTTCTTTGGGTTCTGGGTTTCCCCGCGGTGCTCCATCTTCATTCCATGTACCATCAGTGTCATCGCTTGCGGTAAAAGCGGGCGTTAAACACTAGAAAAAGGAAGAACATCAGAGCCTCTGCTCCTCAACAGGCGTCAGACCCTAGGCGTTGGGTTGTAAATCCTGGGCTTGTAAATCCTACATACGAGGGGGATAACTAGAGAAAGAAAGAAAGCATAAAGGTAAATAAATGCAGCTAGTTGTGCAACTTGACGTTCACTAAGTACAGCTTCACATATCGTGAACTTGAGAATATTCTATTCGGCATACTACTTCACATGGCGGTGTTTTCTGACACAGGACAGGTCTACAGCGTCTCCAGATATTATTTGCTCTAGCGGCCCACATCTCCCGAAAAATCGGTCTGTCTTTGAGGGGCATGTACACCTGATGGCGGAGCAGACGATTCAACAAAGCAAAATACATGTCATACGCCTCGTCTGTCGTCCACTCGTATTCTCCTTCGACCCCGAAATGTGATAAGGAAATTAAACGACAGAAGTTGAGGGAAGAAAGACATTCACAGGATTATACAATCTGTACCAACCAGAGAAAACCATAAAACCAGAATGGCCGTCCCAACGGAAATCGATACCGGGACTTTGCAAGTGGGAGTCTCTCACTTTGCCGTGGATCCATTTCACTCGGTAAATTCTGATTGAGTACTCGTACTCGCAACAACTAATTCAAACATCTCTGGCTTCTTGCCATCTCTCCTGTAATATCTACCTTCACCCATTACCGTGGTATCCTGACGTGCGTTAAACAACTGAAATGTACTCGGTGTTAAAGTTCTCACTCGACACGCTCAGGAGACCAAGCGATGCAGCAATAAATTTCACCGAAGTGCTCTTGATAATATATTGAAATGAACCAGATTTACAACGATATTGAAGGAATTAGTAGTGTTTTGTGCAGGTTAGTCCAGGCTGTTCTAACTCTACTCATCTGAGTCTGAGTCCTCTTGCGTATTCAATTACAAACCCGGAACTCGGCTAGAAGGGAAGGTGATAGCTAATACGGCACTAGTCATAACGCAACGCTTGATCTTGAGTTCCAGTACTTGTTTGAGTCTTGACGATATGTTTTCCTCAGTGATAAGGTATATTTATATACTGCAGACATACCCATGTGACTAAGTGAGTCATTCGCTACTTTTTGACGAATAACCAACCTGGTTTCGTCCCTCAAATTTGATCTTGGTACACATATGCAAAACATTAGTTTCTGGAAGAAAATCATCGCAAAATAGAGTAAGCATATATAGGACTAGTTAAGATTTTTGAGCACTATATTTCGACGTTTGTTTTCACTTTATTCATAAAATACTTCCTGGTGATGCAGCGGATCGAATTTGCAAATCTGGTAATTATTATCCTTTCAAGCTTCTTAGAAGGTGACGATATAACTAACCAGCATTGCTATTTACATTTATGTAAGCTACTTTTGTTTAAAACACTGTTAATAATTAATTCTTTGTTTACAGTAGTTCATGGGCAAGAATAATATTTGGGAACAGTAAAGCCGTCCAATACGAATTTAATTATGACGTTCTTAAAATTAATATGAATGGGTTCAGGAAAATGTCATTCAGAAGTTCGATTGCCAATTCCTATTTGACTCTGTTATACAGAAGCTACACAATATTGTCCTGCAATTGTAGAATCATACGGAAATGCAGGTGAGCGAAAACTAAACAATCCACTTAAAATTATGAAAATATTACATAAGTGTTACTCATGCCGAAATATAAAAAATTTATCAACCCTTGCCGAAGACCACAAATAGCAAAATTCACTCGATAACTAAAAGTAAAATAGCACTTCCGCTTGCACATTTCCAAAAGGTGAGAACTAAAAACAGAAATGTATTTATTAACGATTATAGGGAGCAGTAAAAGCAAATATCTTACTATTATGCACATTATACAACAAAACCTAATGCTAGTGTACTTTAAAGATATTTATTGTATAACGTTAGTTCTTTTTGTAGGACCATTCAAATAAGGAGATAATGGAATTTGGATACTTTTATTTAAAATGTTAACGCAATGCAGTAAAATAAAGTACGAAGCTAGCAACTAAACAATCCTATTTCTATTCGGAAACCAATTAAACCAAACAAAAAGGTATACATATTGTTGATAATGGTGTTCATACCGAACATATGAAAGCCAGTGGGCGTAAAATACTATAGTGGAATGGGGCTGGTGTAAATTTATGTATCCCAGCTTATTTTAGGAAGAATAAACAAATAAGAAGGAATATGTTCTTTAGTGGAGTTTTGTAACATAAGGAATCCCTCAATGTTAGTTAGCCAATGTGCAGCATTCGGTATGTTTACCAAAATACTTCAAATGCCTCCCAGCCAACCCGCGTCACTTCCAATAGCGTGGAACCGCCACGCGACTTTAATCGTTACCTTTATTAGCGTTCAATAGTATGTTTATTTTACTTAATTATTAATCACATAATATGTTGACTGTAAATTGAGGAATATATTTTTTCCATGTGAATAATTACTTCTACGCATAGTAGTGCGTTGAAGATAAACAGATGAATGTCAAATAAACAACAAAATATGGGTAAAACAAATAACATGAATCATATTACGCTTTCCAAATACGCCTAAAATGACCTTCAGATTTGAGTTGAATCGTCTCAAGCAGCCATTTTAACACCCTATACACTCAAAACACACTCACACATATACGTACTATGTACATATATGCATATATCTTTTGATTCATTATTACAAATATTTCGTACTAAAGATTCTTTTTGCGTCTTTTTCCTTCTACAAAAAACGTCCACGTTGATTTAGAGGAGGATGCTTTTCTTCATTGTTTTCCTTCTTCTGTCTCTCTAGTTGGTTTGAAAGACTGCATTGGGTATATACTTCTGCTTTTTATACTAGCATTATTATTGCATGTCTTGTTAAAGGCTAAAGGAGAGAAATGGACTGGAACTCACACACCTTTGTCTATGGGAAAGACAACTGTATTTCTCACAACGTAGACATTCTTAAAGTAATCGTAGCCCGGCACTATTTTCGCGTCACTTTGCATCTGAACAACATCCATATCTTGATGCGATGTCGTTTCCAAACAACATGTAAAAGCATTTAAAACAGTTGTCCAATATCGAGTCTAAAAGTAATATATTAACGTTAAATTTAATCGTGGGTGTCATTGCATGGGTTCGTTATTGAATTTCAGTACCAATTTATTTCTAGACGCCCTTTAACTATTGTGCATCCCAGCGTCCCATTTTACACTGGGCGTGAAAATTGCTTGATTTTGCTCAGGGGCCTCTTTTTCAGACTTGAGGTTTTTTACGTGTCGTAAGTCCACCGCGCGTGACCACCTTCCGAAAAAATCCATGAACCAGAAACCAGCATATTATCCATAGACCACGGAAGACGACATGGGGTCGTTATGTGCCGTAATTAAGCTTAATATATGAAGTACATAATACAAACATACATTTTTTTGATAGTGTTTAACGCCCGTTTTAACTACTGATGGCACCGCAGGCGGTGACACTGATGATACATGAATGATGATGGAGCACCGGAGTACCCGGAGAAAACCCGCCCCAGCGCCGCTTTGTCCACCACAAATCTCACGTGCTGTCGCTTGGGATTGAACCCCTGCCGTCTAGGTGAGAGGCAAGTGGTCTAACCACTCGGCCACGGCGCGGCCCCATACATACATACATACATACATACATACATACATACATACATACCAACTCTCAAAGGTTTTAGTGCGCGTGTTGTTGTAGCCGCTAACTATTACTAAAAAATCTTGTGTTCAATTCACATGACTTTCTCTACAAACTACGTTTACAAAGAATTATTCGTTTATTTAAATCCTGCTAATTGAGATAAATAGTATTAGATACTTCTAAGTTGAAGGAAATAAAGTAAATACTAGACAAAAGCGATAGTCAAACCTTTTA
Source organism: Hymenopus coronatus (assembly GCA_030762935.1). NCBI lineage: Eukaryota > Metazoa > Arthropoda > Insecta > Mantodea > Hymenopodidae > Hymenopus > Hymenopus coronatus. Next base: position 328,854,837 of record CM060900.1, on the reverse strand, counting down.
AAACGCCGGTCACTTTGAAAAACAATTAAAATTCGGTTCGATTTGCACAGCTAATAGTAAAACAAAAGAGATGTGAAACGAAAGATGACCTCCCGTTTGGAAAAAGTTTATGAAGTTTAAAACTGAAGGCAATAACAAGAAATATCTCAGAAACGGTTAACTCTACAAAACATGTATTTATATAAATTGCTGTTTATTTGTCATTTATACACATTTAATATCCGGCATTTTAATCAAAATCGGTAGTGTCATTTTAGAAAATATTTTTTACCAAATATAGAGTAGTTTGGGGTGGAGGATTTCCTTGGAAATCTTCGTGTCGCATCCTTGAGAGATACTAAACTTAAATACCAGATTTCGATACTTACTGATTGTTAGTTATGCTGTCCACAGACACACACAGATAGAAGAGACACAACCTGATCATTCTCGAAAAATTTCTTTTTTAGGTCCAGGGGTCCTCAAAACATGTATTCCAGGTGAAATCTCGCTATTGAATTTGTGAGTGGAATGCAATTCTCGCTCTATGCATTATGTAAACAGTACGTGTAGAGAAAGTAAAAATACAGGTTACACAGCGTTGCTGTTTCGCGCTTTCCACTTCCCAGACTGACAAATAGTTAAAAATTGACTTTAACTCGGGCTAATGTTGGCAAGTTAAACTTGTGCAACGGGGAATAGCAGAGGGAACATTTATCTTCAAACGTTTCGCAAATGTAGGTGTAAACATCAGAAAGAGGTTGGGAGGTACCTCGCATACAAGTGCAGCTTATCCCTGAATAGCTTATTGCAACTTTAACATGAGAGCCTTCACACTAGATAAGTTTGTATGAGATCGTTTCGCCTCCATCGAAACAGCGAAACCACTAAATGCATTTTTCTTTCCTTCATTCTTTATTTTTCTTATTTTTCTTTCTTTCTTTCTTTCTTTCTTTCCTTCTACACAAATGAATCACCTGGTAATATATCTGTTTTACCAGATCAACGCACTTTGCTTCGCATATTCATTTTCACGAATAGTTCTAAATTATTTCATTAATTATTTTTTACTTTCTCTACTGCGTATAGTAAATAAGGGAACATTGAATTTCTCCCAAGATTTCGATATTTCACCGGAAATATACAGATTGAGTCATCAGAACTCAAAAGGCATTTTTAGGAAAATGTTCATGATTGTGTGTATGACTGTGTATTTGCTTGTGCCTGTCTCTGAACAGCATAGCTCGAAGACGAAAGGTCAATTACATACCAAAATTGTATTTAATTTGTTTTTCCAAAAATACGACATGCAAATTTTCAAGAAGACTTACCAACTCCCAACTACACTTCACATAGAAAAGCTTTTGAATGTTTTGAGATTTCAGAAAAGGCCATAAATAAAATAATGCATGTTTAAGATATTTTCATGGCCAATAAAATGTATATTTTTAATTCTATGGAAATTAGCTCTAAAGGCCACTTCATTATGGATAGTTTTCGCATAACTGGTAGGCCGTGAGGTAATAGACAAAAACTCTGCATATCCTGTTAAAACATAATGTTTAAAACAAATACAATTTTTTGTGGAGTAACAATTTCCGATGTTTTCCTTATTATTGGTTTTGATTTTCCAAATGGGATGTTTTTATTATGTCTCCCTGATTATGAAAAAGAAGGAATTCATTTGAAATCCATCAAACAACGAGCACCTCTTAAAATATTTGTTTACCTCTTAAGCTTACTGAATTTCTTTTTTGTCTTACCTACAAAGAAACGTGCAAACTATACAAATAAACGTAGATTAACATGAAACAGGTTGAAGAATAAGCAATTCTAAGAACAGTTGACTCAAGAATGAGTAGAGAAATTCGAGAGAATATAACGCATGAGACTTTTCACTTTTCATAATGAACCGGAACAGGGAGATGTTACTTTAATACCTGTAAAAACCGGATTGGGGACAATAGCAACATAATGGGCTATGTGGAAAAGAATGGTTCACTTCATATTTTTGGTAATTCTTCTCGTTATTAAACTTTAAAGTCGTGTTGTAATTTCAGCGTACATCATAACCTGAATAAGTGAAGAGGTGATTTTCAGGATGTCAGTTGCATATTGCAAACACCACATGCAATTAGAATATCACCACTGTTGTCAGAGTAATGAATCTACATTAAAAACCTTATAAATCAAACTCATGAAGTTTTAAAATCCACACTAGTTATTCTCTTGGGTAAACTAATGTTATTTGGATATGAATATGTTTACATGCGTTCCCCTCATATGTTTACAAAGTTGTCATATAATATGAAAAACACCAATAGTGAACGGATATGAAATATAGCATTTGTCATCCAAAGTCTATGACTGATCTGCACATTATTTTTAAAATAACACACCAAGTTGCCCAAAGTGACATATTGCGCATGTGCAGATATCTCCTGGTGCCTTAAAATATTTGTGGAACTCAACGGACAATTCCAACTAAACACGCATGAATGGGAAGCTGACGCATTAGCGTGAGCGAGTTTCCTTCCTCTTGCTTATCAGCGAATCAGCAAGAGACAGTTTTCAGGCATGCACTATAGTGTACTGTCCGTGATGATAGACCGAGTAAACAGACCGGAAATATCTTAGAATGTTTTTCACAATGTTACAGGGATTTTAATTTCTAGGCAGTAAACTAAATTTTTAGTTAGACAAATAATTGAAAGGCCGCTATCGAATCTATTCGTATTGGTTCATACCTACTGTCAATGCTTTTTACGCCGTTCTTGCATAACATTACGAACCTACGCATCGTAGACTTAAATCAAAGCATTAAAAGAGCCATAATGAAGACCACACAAAATGGGCTTATTATTATTATTATTATTATTATTGCTATTATTATAATTATTATCATTATTATTATTGCTATTATTATTGTTGTTGTTGTTAATGTAATTATAGTGGTATTAGTATCTAGTGAAGAAATGATAGTGAAACACAATGTTCTCTCATATCTCTTTTATTTTTGTTACGGCGCCTTAATGTTTCAATTTAAGGTGATACTTTGTTAAAGTTGACCAATAATTTTGAAAAATTAAAAAATACTCTTCTCATAATAAAATTATACATATAAATATTTAAACTTTAATAAAATATATGGTGTCTCTCACTCGGAACACTTTAGCTATCTACTAACTCAAGCACTACATTTGTATGGGCATGCCTATTATTAAATATACTTAAATTGTTTCACAGGATGCAATTTTTCACAAATTTATTTCAAAATTTGTATACTGGCTCTCTAAAGCACATTAAAGAAATTTATGTATAATTTTTCGTAATAATGCTCCAGTTTGAGATATACATTGTTACATTTTTAAAAATCATCAGTTTTGCAGAATATGATAAGTAATAATGTTTCTACTTGAATTAGAGCCAATATAGAAAAACAACATGACAAATATATTTTTTTGAAAATCATTTGCTATAAAACTGATTTTATGCGAATATTTTTAAAACTGCATCCCATGGTTCCTTTTTATTAGAAAAATGAATTTAGAAAATAAAAAATGTCGTGTGTTCCATTCACATGACTTTCTGTACATCTCTGTAACAAATTATTTTTAAAAAAGTATACTTCTATGTCATCGCAATAAAATTACCAAAATATTTTTGTTACTTGCTTCCTTGTAAGTAAAAGGGATATATGGGGATGTCTAGACTAAAAAGATAGTCATATGTGTTAAAAACTGGCGGCTATGTGACTGGAATTCCTTTGTTCGTATAGCCAAGAGTTGACAATTTCCCGTAAGAGAAAAGTATGTTTTAAGGCTGAAACCAATAAACAAGAAATATCTAAGAATCGGCCAGATATACAAAAAACATATATGACACAACATATGAAACAAAGCTTTTGTCTATCTTTTACGGTTTATCAGCTATGCAAAATTCATTCATAGTAAAAAAGCTTTCAGAGGCTATTCCAAGAAAATTTAAGCTATACATTTTATTTATCATTTAGATATCTTTTAATATACGATGTTCTAATCAAAATCATTAGGGCCATTTTTGAGAAAATCAAAATTTTCGAACATATTTCCATGTAAAGGATGTTTTGGGGTGGGGGATTTTCATGAAAATCTTCGTGTCACATCTTTGGGAGACACTAAACTTAAGTACCAAGTTTGCTGTTTAACGGATTTTACATTTTTGAGCTATGCTGTATACACACACCTATGTTCATGCATTTTGGGTACAGGAGGTCTCAAAAAATGTATTTAAGTTGAAATCTCGGTATCAGTTTTTTTCGGCTGGAACATAGACCTTCTCTATATATTATGTTTATAGTATGCGTTGATAAAGTAAAAATATTAAATAAATAGCCAAGTAAGCTAGAATGTTGACAAATGGCAAAAATATCACTATTATTTTGTATAATGACTGATTTAAATGTGGACAAGATATCTTACATATTGTGTGTGTATGTGTGCGTGTGTATGCGACGGCCGCACCGTGACCGAGTGGTTAGGCCACTCGCCTCTCACCTGGAAGGCGCGGACTGAATCTCAAGTAACCGCATGTGAGATTTGTGATGGACAAAGCGGCACAGTGGCGGGTTTTCTCCGGGTTCTCCAGTTTCCCCCGCCATCGCATTCCACCGGTGTTCCATCTTCATTCCATGTATCATCAGTGTCATCGCCTGTGGTGCCACAAGTAGTAAAAGCGGGCGTTGAAGACTACACCAAAAAGGTACATTATTCTGGATTCTCCAAATTTCACAGATTCATCACCTTACCTATACAATGTGTATAGCTTCCATTATTAGAAAATAACAGCGTAAATATAATTGACATAATACAAATATTTACAACTACGTATAAGTACATATATTTCAACATGCATCTTGGTACATACTGATAGGATCAATAATGCTTTGTAATTATTTGTGAATCTAATAGTGACTTATTCCCTCGAAAATAAATTTCTTGTATCTGAAGTGGTAAATATCCTTTAGATTAATTGATGCACTCCTTCATTGCCTGACTGATCCACTAAACGATCAACTAACTGTCTGATTCACTCTCACCCAGACGGCGCGGTTTCGATCCCAAGCGACGCATGTGAGACTTGTGGTGGACAAAGCAGCGCAGGGGCGGGTTTTCTCCGGGATCACATTTCACAGGTGCTCCATCTTCATTGCATCACCAGTGGCATCACCTGCGGTGTGTTGGTAGTAAAAGTTGGCGTTAAACACTATAAAAAAACCTAAAAAACTAACTGACTGCCTAACTAGTGACTGATTGACTAATAATTTTGAAATATAATGTCTTAATGTTATAGCTGGTTCCCCACAATGTTCAGCATTTGTCAATTTAGAAACGGCCTCTGATGAAGCACAACTGCATCATCTTATGCGTAAGTAAAAATACGATTTTGGGACTCTATGAAAACATTTTTTAAGTAAGCTTAGCTTAAACTTTTAAACGAGAACCACTGCTTTGAGCTCAGAATCAGTAATCGATATTCTCCTATGTACTTATTTTGGCAACTGTTTTTACTAATAAAACTAGTATATAAGGCTTCATCAATTTTCAAGGATCAAATCACTGACAAATTGCAAACAATAGTACACATTGTATATCCAGCTTTTTCCATAACTTTATTTTAAAAAAATCATGTGATGGATGTCAAGTTTTATACTGCCATTAACATTTAGGTTTACTCGTGTATGTAGTGTATACCTGCTAAGAATTATGGAAGCATTTCCATCTTTATAATTATTCGAAAATTCATCCTGCAATACTTGTTGACCTACTGGTCTCTTGGGATAAGCGTCATCTTTTCGCTTTCAATCATTTTCTCATTTTTCATTCCGTCTTCACAGCTTATTCGGTTTTCTTTTTCTAGTTTTTCTCTTCTACCTTTTGGATTCTTAGACCTTCTGCCACCATAATTTCGCTGCCTGCAAACTTCTTTCTTGTATCATCCCAAAGGGCAGCTGAACCCCCTCCATCAAACTCCTCTTCTTGTTCTCAGAGACAGCGAATGCTATGAATTCTAATTCGTTGCAATAGAGGAGTACGGGAAGTCTTCCAACAGTGGCGTATCACTCATATTCCACCCACTTTTCCATCCTAATTTTCACGCTCACAGCCTCCACGTCTTTGATGTTGGATAAGCATTTAGAGTGGTAGTACGGGGAAAAACCTTAATTACTTGGTCGATTCCTGCAGGGGAAAAGAGGCCTTTGAATATAAACACTCAAGTAACAGGGGTGTCCCTTGAGTGGTTCATTAACGAAATTAGTTAAAGTTACAGACCACCGAGATGTTGTTTGGAACATCATTTTACATATAACGGTCAGAACCCCTAATTTACTTTGGTCTACAAAATAAATGGGATGTATGTACCAAGGAAAATGTAGTGAAAAAGCTAGAAATGAACTAATGAAAGGGCGCTGATATTGGCTTTTTCTGTTGTATTTAGAAGTGAACTTGATTTAGAATATCGTTATATTATGAAATACATATATTACATTATATATGTTTCTATATATGTATTTTGTACTGATTTTAACTATAATTAATTGAAACAAACTGTAGCTACTTTTTCTTAATGATGCTATCAATTGCCCGGATAATTGTGACGCGGACGTGCCGGAATTTCGTCCCGCAAGAGTTATTTTACATGTCAGTATATTTACTGACATGGGGCAGTCCTTTTAAATACACTCTAAAAACTTAAGCTTGGGCAGAGTTTGAGCCCGCGACTTTGGGATCAGAAACTGAGGCAACCAGAAGACATCATTAATTGAAGCATAGGTACTGAATGTATAATAATAATAATAATAATAATAACAATAATAATAATAATAATAATAATAATAAATAATAATAGTAATAGAAATAATAATAAAATAAGACAATAATAATAATAATATAATAATAATAATAATAATAAAATAAAACAATAATAATACTAAAATAATAATAATAATAATAATAATAATAATAATAATAACGGGGTTTTTGAAAATATTTTATACTCTTAAAGCAATTGTACAGTATTTTATAAAGAAAACACCTCGCCTCGTGGCAAAGCAATGTGATAACGTTTTCTCAAACAATGAGAATATCTGAAACAGTTTATTTACAGCACATAATTTTTTCTATGATGTAAATTACAGGTTGTCTCGTATAGATACTGAGGAGTGGATACTGGTGACTCGCATTAGGTATTGAGGTAAGGTTCGAAACAGTGCGATTCTCCTTATAATGCTGCAAATGCTATACATTTCCATTGTAGCTCGAACTCTTATGTGTTGACAGAGATAAATCTTGGCAAATGTATTCACCTACGTTAGCAAATAGAAAAACTCACAATGGACATATTGTCAATGTAATGTTCGATTTGTTATTCTCTAGTTCTCTCTGGAAAAATAGTTAGAAAAAAGAAATGTGAGCTATTTATTTCCAAATTACGTTGGTGACTCTTTGTTTTGAATACCAATATTTACTTTCCGGTGAGAAACTACGTTTAAATAAAAGGATCACGGTTCACACAGGTCCTCAATGAGTCTGTCTCCCATTGGTTTGATGTAAATATCTGTGAATGTATGTTGATTTCAGGCTCAGGAGTGAAGAAAGAGACACACCTATTAAGTGGAGTACCAGAACCAGGAGTGGACTGGGCGTGGCAGAGACAGTTTTGTATTTCTTTATTAATATAAAACACAGCGCATTATATCGGCACAATTCTATACATTCAACGTTACAAACACAATCACGCAATGACTTTTAGTTATCATGGTAGTATAATTATAATTCAGGAGCAGATAAAACCATCATTTAACGTTACTATTTCAATAAGTAAGCGTCAAAGTTCCAAATTTCCAGTTTTCATTACATTGTTTTAAAATAGACTGCAGAGAACACGTATACTGTAATTTAGTATAGTGTATCCTTATTGAGAAAGATGGCAAAGATCAACCTTGGACAAAACACAGTCGTTGAAATATGTTTGAGTCGGTTATCCACTCTATCGACCAGGGCCTAAGTATTATATCTGAGGTGCATGTGCAGCAATTTTAAGCCAGTATATTGGCATGCTTCACATTTCTTCATAATGCCACCTGAAATCTTTATTTAATGTAAATAGCTCAGAATATATTGGGTTCAATTGAGATTCTATCAGCGGAAACTCTCTGTGTACCCAGGTTTTGTACTCTAGTATTCTAACCGGTGTCGAAAATATACTCTTGAAACCAAAATTATGCTTTAATTGCTTTAGATGTATAATTATACATTTATTGCTTTAGCTTCATTAACTTTATAACTGCTGGAAAATAACGCATTTGTGTTTAAAGGTGCCTAATTGTTTTAACGGAGAATGTTCACTTCTATCTATGGTAGAGCTTATGGTGTTAAATTTTAAGATTCTTAGTTTTACCTATTAATGTATTTAATAATGTGAGAAACGCATCTCCATTTCAAATTTTAAGGCATGGTTATGTTTGCTGAAATGTTCTGGTTATAAGTATCTGTGTGTACCTATAAATCATATAAAATGTCCTATGTGACGTAGAATAATTTAACACTCAATACTGAAAAACAAATGAAAACGTGAAAAACCCTTATGCTAGGCAATAGCTTCAGAGCATCCAACAAATCAAGCATACACCTTACCATGGGTTTGCTTGGTCAGGGGTGTGGGTTGGGAGAACGGTTCTAAGGTATACTACTCTCACTAAATAAACCTGCAATTAGAAGTCCGAGACTACTATATTTATGTGGCTGTGCATAAATGTATGAATGTGTATGCATATATGTAATTGTGTAGGTATGTGTTTACGTAATTGTGTATGTATTTGTATGTATGTATGTATATATGTAATCTTGTATGTGTATTCATGTATGTTTTATAAATGATAGAGGTTTATTTCTGTTTTTTATTCTGGAACATAATTACTGTCATTACGTGTGGAAGAGAACATCAGTTAAGAGACCGCCGCGACTTCATTGGTTTGCGCATATACGGTTGACCCAATTTTTAATGAAAGAAGAAAGTAAATTAGGTCCAACTTCGCGAATAACCGCGTGATGTTATTCATAAGATTATTTACTGTTTCTGGCTTGTAACATAACCCCAAGAGAAGTAATCCAACGGCGTTAAATCGCGTGACCTCGGGGACCAGTTCACATCAGCACCACGGAAGATGATGGAACCTCTGATTTTCTCCTTCAAAAGATCGATTGTTTCGAGAGCAGTATGATATGTGGCACCATTTTGCTGGAACCATATGTTTCTGAGATCCATACCATTCAATTGAGGCCAAAAATAATCCATTATAAGAGCTCGGTATCCTTCTCCATTGAAAGTTAGAGCTTCTCAATCTTCGTCTTGGAAAAAAAAATATGCACCAATGATTCCACCATACCAAAGTTCACACCACACAGTAACCTTTTGTGGATGAAGTGATCGTTCTTGAATCTGCATTGGATTGTGATTGCTCCAATAGCTACAATTTTGTTTTGTTTGTTAACATTCATACAAAAGTGGCCATCGTCGCTGAAGGTGATTTTTCGACAAAAAGTCGCTTTAGTTCTTGAGTTAACACCATTTTGTAAGCGTGAGGTCCAGATGCAGAATTCGCCAATTTGTGGTCGGCGAAAGCCCCAATTCTTGCGCTCGATGTGCAATTGATTTTCTTCCGTTCACGAGTACACTCTCACGAACGGCACCATGTTTTCTTTGGAATGCTTACATCGATTACGCACATGCGTTCTTTGATCGGTAACAGAACTACTTCTTTCAAATTTATCGATCAAACGCCGAATCATTTTTCGCAGTGAGGATTATGCACATCGTAAACTTCACGCAATACACGGAAGGTTTGGCGAACAGATGATACACTTTGATAATACATTTTCACAATTTATGCGTTGGTGAATGCTGTAACTTTCCATGGCTATTTGTCAATAACAACTGTAACCACATGAAAAAACTGACTGCATGTATGCTTGAATGTATGTGAGTATGTATGTATGTATGTATGTGTGTATGTATGTATGTAGGTAGGTAGGTAGGTAGGTAGGTAGGTAGGTGGGTAGGTGGGTAGGTGGGTAGGTAGGTAGGTAGGTAGGTAGGTAGGTAGGTAGGTAGGTAGGTAGGTAGGTAGGTAGGTAGGTAGGTAGGTAGGTAGGTAGGTAGGTAGGTAGGTAGGTAGGTAGGTAGGTAGGTAGGTAGGTAGGTAGGTAGGTAGGTAGGTAGGTAGGTAGGTAGGTAGGTAGGTAGGTAGGTAGGTAGGTAGGTAGGTAGGTAGGTAGGTAGGTAGGTAGGTAGGTAGGTAGGTAGGTAGGTAGGTAGGTAGGTAGGTAGGTAGGTAGGTAGGTAGGTAGGTAGGTAGGTAGGTAGGTAGGTAGGTAGGTAGGTAGGTAGGTAGGTAGGTAGGTAGGTAGGTAGGTAGGTAGGTAGGTAGGTAGGTAGGTAGGTAGGTAGGTAGGTAGGTAGGTAGGTAGGTAGGTAGGTAGGTAGGTAGGTAGGTAGGTAGGTAGGTAGGTAGGTAGGTAGGTAGGTAGGTAGGTAGGTAGGTAGGTAGGTAGGTAGGTAGGTAGGTAGGTAGGTAGGTAGGTAGGTAGGTAGGTAGGTAGGTAGGTAGGTAGGTAGGTAGGTAGGTAGGTAGGTAGGTAGGTAGGTAGGTAGGTAGGTAGGTAGGTAGGTAGGTAGGTAGGTAGGTAGGTAGGTAGGTAGGTAGGTAGGTAGGTAGGTAGGTAGGTAGGTAGGTAGGTAGGTAGGTAGGTAGGTATGCTCATACTATTTTGTATTTGGCAAAGGATTCTTCAGGAACATTGTGTGCCATAGTAGGTATATCATAAACTATTTACGGTATATCAAATATTTATAAATGCCAAAGTGTCTTTTATTGTTTATCTTCAAAGAAATATTTTTCTCGATATAATATAACATCACTATTCCACATGGAACCTAATTCTATAACGCAAGAAACAATAACTTCTTAAAAATGTACTACATGAGCGTGTGCTTTACATTAAATATGTCATTATTTTTTCCAAACTTGCCTAACTTTAATTAATACGCTATAAGGGGTGTACGTCTTACTGAAAAAAAGTCTACATTAGGTTAAGTGAAACTAAAGAACTAACTAAAATTATTAATCATTATTATATTGTTTATTGATATTATCATTTATAATGTTATAATTCATTGATATTACGTTGTAGATATGGGCCGTTCTCAGGTTTTATGTTAAAAGGTACTGAGACTGACATTTCCTAAACTAATTTAATTTATCTGAAACTATCGTTTGGCAAAACATATTTCGAAATGTGGTGTCTCGTTAAAGTTGGGTGTGTTACCAGGTTGAAGAGAGCCAATTATCATCTCGCTGAAGTGCTTCACTTTGGTGCTTCGTGGCTCAGGGGATTGTGGGTTCGAGTCCCGCCTTGGCCATTAGTGTTTGTATAATGTGTATGTGTGTGCGTGTATTAGAAGCAAAACGTTAACTGTAATCAAACAGAAAAGCAGAGTAGATGTTAGGAAAATGTAAAAGAGAGGAAGAAGGAATAGAACGCAGGAATCTCGACAAGACTCCGGCACTGTATTTCTTGTTCCAAAATATAAAAGAGAAAAATTCTCTAACAGACAAAATAAACTTCTATTAAATGCTTGATGTTGTCTTAGTTTTTCATTTCGAGATCACGAGACTTATCTAACCGGCTTTTAATTTCACAAATCTCTAAGACATCAAGCTTGATAAATGAAAATAATCCTGTGTGATTAATATTAAAACAATAATACTTTTTAGGAAAGTAAACCCAAATCTTTTCAGAATAATCTACCGTTTCTAATCTGCCCCTATGTATCATATGCCTTAGAGAGAATTCTGCTTCAATCTTTGTTTATACGTCTGGGTGCCTCAGTTGTTTAGGAGGTGCTCTTTGGATACCAAGGTCGCATGTTCCAACTCGGCGCAGACCGGTATTTGTTAAGTATGCTTAAAACTGATATCTCCCTGTCAGTAAATTTAACGGCATGCAAATGAAGTTCTGCGTGGCAAAATTCCGGCCCACCGGAGGCGCTGACGTTATCCTGGTAATTCACAGTGTCGCCAACACAACTAACATGCATTTTATCATTCATAGAAAATTGCAAATCTGTATGTTATAAGAAAAAATAAGATACTCTTTTATTTTATACTACATGTGGATTATTTTCATTTTGGAAATAAAGTTGCAATTATTTTATAATAGAACATTATGCATTTCTGTAGCACGTAATACCTTAAGGTGTGGCAATCTCTGTAGTTCAGTGAACGTGAATAAATACAATAATGTTTATGTACAAAATGTGTCGCTGTGTTCAGGATAACATATAATGATATTAATTCTTCAATTAACATTTCAATTTACACTCCAAAAACAACCAGGTGCATTATTGCAACATATAGAGAAATTCAATAGACACTGATTTTACGGAATATATTTATCATTTATTTATTCAAGCGTTTTTCATTGTATTAAAGCGTACTGTTTTCTTCCATTCATCTTAGCTCTTTTGATATATTGTGATTAGCAAACAAGTAGTTTATTACATAGTCACCCTAACCGTTCGTTAATTTAATCCAAAGCTGCATGTGCGCTTCTAATTGCCCAACTTACGAAACCACAACGGTTTTTTTCACCCAATTTATAGTCCTTTTAATTCCATTTATAAAAATATTGTACTGAAGCTAATAGCTTAAAAGGGCACGTTTTTAACATCTGGAGAAGAGCTCATTAAGTCAGAAACTTTAACGGAACTCTGCAGCAAGGCAAATGCAACTTGGTCTTTGTCTTCAAATAGACGCAAGAAAACATGCATTGCATTAAGAGTTTTGGAAAGACCTAAAGGGGGAAAAAGAAGAAAGAAAATAAACACACGTAATACAGAGACAGAGAATTAAGCTTCCAAATGTAGGCAAAGAAATTCCACCTCCATTCTGGATCCTAAAAGAAAACAAATGTTCTAAAACGTATAAACTTCAATTGATGCTATTTCAAGCGCTAAAAGCTATTTCATACGTATTGAATTAACTGTGCACGACAAGCTATTTGCTTAAATTTTGTTTGTTTTAATACTTAATGCCTTCATAGCGGATCAAATTTTAAGTTAACATTAAAAGAAGATATCATTAAATTAGGTAAAGCCCCAAACACAATTATCGAAACGTTTAATCCTTCAACAAAGTTATAGTTTCTGTAATAGTTACAAATACAACTGCCAAAATACTTAATTATTCAACAAAGTTATAGTTTGTTCAATTAATTTCACAAATAAAATTTTAATCGTTTTACTGCTTATTTAAACGATAGATAGTATACTCACATTTTGTTGAATAGTTCTTTATCTCATGGTATTGTTTTATATTCAAATCGTAGAGTAAGGAGGTTGTACGAGTCTGCATTAAATCATAAATTTAGGTACCTGCAATTGTTGCCGTCGTCGGTCTGGGTAGCTGAGAAGGTTAGGTGCTGACCTTCTCATCTCAAGAAAGTGGGTTAAAGCCCGGTCCAGACGGATGGCTTGTAAGTGCGCCGTGTTAGTATATTTAATGGCATGTTAAAGAACTCCTGTGGGACCAAATTTGGGCATACCTCTGGCGCTGATATGATCCTGGCTGTTCACAGCGTCGTTAACAAAGAAATAACGTTTTTTACCTAAAAGAATCGGAATTTTTC